>VYZM01005613.1:908688-926315 GCA_013398915.1 Dromas ardeola | reverse complement strand
GGCGGGGAACCAAACCCCAAGATCTGTAGCTGGTAGTACCTTTCCACCAGTACCATCCGCCTTCTTCCATCTTCCCCCCACCAACACCAAACGAGCTGATCACTGTTTTAACCACGCTTTGTTCTCTTCTCCCAGCTGCTGGCACAGGCGTGAGATGAAAAGGAAGCCCAGATCCTACCAGTTTCCTGCAAGAAATTCCCTCTTTCCAGTTCTCCCCGCCTTACTGCAAAGCTAGGAGCAGAAAAAGCCTACCAGGCTGCCCAGGGGACCTGGTAAAAAGCTGCTTTTTCCTACGTCAGTGATTTTGCCCGTTCAAGTCCTCCTCGCCAGGGAACGGATGGAAACTTTCAGGCTGGTGAGAGTGCAGAGAACTCTTGCATTGACACTCTCCCCTTCATTAAGCATGGCCCAAATGTGATTATGCAGCAAGAGCTGGAAAGAACGGTACCTCCTTCTGTGTATCCCGTCCATATCAAATTCCTGTGGTCCTCTACACCCAAGAATTGTCTTTTTCCATCTTTGTTTTCTCTTCCCTTCCAGCTACACCTACAAAGTTCCACTCTATCCTTGCTGGTATCCTATTTTTTCATATCCTTAAAATTTATGGCAGGAGTTGATGCAGCATCTAATTAGAAGTGATTATCATTAGGTCCGTAGTATTTCTTCTCACACTTGAGCACGGGTAATAAACTAAAGGCATCAGAACTCAAAACACAACGGAACTTATCCGTGATGCACAAAGGCGGCGGCCTCCTCTCTGAGCTGACACCCAGTTGTCACATTTGTAGAATTGTAACGTAAAATCTTATGTGCCACAAATGTCACTGGCCGAAGCAGCCCAGCTTCAGCAAATAGCTTTCATTTTTCTGGAGCCAAGGAACTTGCCCACTGCTACTTTCAGTCCTGCTGCGCGTTATTAAGAGCTCAGCAGAAACAAGAGCTCTAAAATTGTCTCTGCAGTTCTTTTTAACGGGGTCTTTCGCCTCCTCCTTGTATTGAAAAGCAGTGACGTTTAACCCAATTTGGTAAGCGTTATCTCCGAGCCTGAGCTGGCACCCGGTAAACTAAGTGGGGGAATTCGCTTCTCCTGAAATCACTTGAAATTCTTTGCTAACCAGGTTGAAAAACCTGCCAAAAGCCTTTTCTTACTCATCGACTCCAAGAGTTTAGCTAACTTCCTCTAACTTCAGGTTTGAGTGGCAAGACGTTTTCAGCAGTGATTTAGTGGCTTGCTGGAAAATCCTCCCCTCCTCTGTCAACCTGCCAGACTCTCCCTTTGTTGACCCGGAGAACACAGTGCAAAGCTAATCTATTTACCAAAGCATTCTGCCCGCTGCGGGACGGAGTAAGGCGCGTCTGGAAGAAGAAGAAGAATAGGGAGTTAGGCAACGAGGGAGCGCTGCTGCAGGCATGAGTGGTTTATCTTCTGTTTGATCTCTTCTGCTAAGGGAAGACAAGAATGGACGCAATAAATCTGCATAAATACATGGAAGAAGCAACCAGCTGTTGGGAGTCTGGGGTGACTGGGGAAATGCAGACAACTGTTGTTACCTGGCTACTCCGACACAGTGAAAAATTCACATTATAAAAAACAGTCATCACAAAGAGAGTGGTCGTCTTTTTGAAACGACGAAGCACCTAGGTAAACAACAAGATGGAATAAAGTCAAATAATTCAAAACTTAAAAAAAAACCCAACTCACATAAATATTTTTGCGGGAATATGGACGGGGCTTTGAGCAACCCGGTCTAGTGGGAGGTGCCCCTGCCCACCAGGGGCATTTGGAATGGATCATCTTCAAGGTCCCTTCCAACTAACCGTTCTGTGATTCTATGATATTTCCTAAGGAAGCTATCCATACTCCCTTTTGCGGGAAAAAGAAGAAATCCTTCTAAAACAGCACGGGATCAAGAAAGAAGTGCCGTGCATGGAGCTTCCTACAAGAACTTTTGCCAGTATTTTGACTCAGATGTCTGTTCCTCCCTGCCCACACAGCTTGAACGCTGCGCCATCCTCTCTTTTCCTCCACTGCCAAGGTTCTCGATCTACCTCCACGTTGCTCCCTGGCACTTGGCATTTCTGGGACTCTTCGCCAGCCTCAGATCTCTGCCCCTCCCCAGATCTCTACCAATGCCACAATTCCGTCCCTTACCTGTATACGTTACTTGATCTCTTTGATGAGTTATGCAATGTTTATCCACCATTTGATCTTCGCCGATTGTATCGTAGCAACAGACAACAGTTTATGGAGGACATTGTGTGAACACTCTCCAACAGAACACGTCTATGAGTCCTGCTGCTTTCTTGGGTAATGTTACGCTCTTTGGAACAATAACGCTAGTCAACAAGTTACCTTAATTTTATGCTAAATTTAGAGCAGTTGGACATTACTTATTTCGAGTCCACTGGTTTTACTGAATACCAGGAAGCAGCGAGAATGTGTCACAAGCATTGCAACCCGTACAACTTCATCTATGACATTCATGCAGTACCGTTTGCAAATCTGAGCAGTCACAACAGAAAATACTACATGGCGACCACACAAAATAAAATCTCAACGTGCTCACCACTTTCCTTTGTCTGAACACATTTGTAAAAGGGAGATCTAAAACCTTTAGATTTGGATTCAGAAGAACTTCTCTGAGCCGTAAAGAAAACCACGTTCAAACGAAGACCCCCAAAGTACAACAGGAACGCATAAACAATCTTTCCTGTCCCTAGATAATTTGGTAAAAGCTACACCACCGCCTATATTCAGCCGCCGCACTGAGATCAGTAGCGACAGGCACGTTACACGCCGCCCGTGCGGCAGCATCCCTGCCACAGAAATAGGGATGATTCAAGTGCCGAGCCCTCTCAAAACCTCCCACAAATTGTTATCACCAGCACAGCACAACTGATCTACAATACTTGCAGAGCTGTACAGGCATGAAAAGGAGCAGTTAAAAAAAAAAAAAGTTTCAAAGGAACTTAAGCAAGGGAGGGGCGATTCTTGCTTTTTTAGGGAGATGGAGCTCCCTCAGTCACTTGACCTTACTGCGGCATTCTACAACAGGAGGACTGCAACTGTCCCGTGAGCTCCCGACACTCAACCCGTACACCTTAACGGTTAACAGTCCTGCAGGCTCAAGAACTACAGATACTTCCTCCCACATGCTATGAAGTCACCTGAATCTCATCAGACTTTTTTTTTTTTTTGAAGTGGAACACCAATCTGGACAGCTCTCTGAAAGGATCCTCCTTCATCCCCCACCATCCTTCTGCATATCCGTTTCCCACCTTGTGCTACCAACCAGCTTACAAGAGAAGCAGGTTTTGGCTAAGCCTGAGGGAGGATCTCTCGCCAAACTTCACGGAAAAACGGGAAGCAGGATTTATAACGTGGCAGCCCTGTACTCCCTTGAGTCGCTCTGAACACACTTAGTGTCATTAGCCAATGTCATAAACCGCGAGCCAGGCTACTCCTCAGGCAGCTAAACTTCCCTAAAGGCAGTTTTGATCACCAATGAAACACAGACTCTTTTACTGCTGCCGAAGGTGCCGTGCTAGGAACTAGCACTGAACACAGCTCCCATGGACTTAAGGAAAAGTCGTTTCATGTATCTTCTCCTATGTACAACGGCATAACACTGGAGTCACAGTCCTACACAGAGGACCGCGCTGCAGCTATACAAATCCCTCCTGTTAAGTCCCCCAACTGCTGCGGCTTTCGTAGCTGGGGCCGGAGCTTCAGCCCGTCTCCCAGAACAGGCTGCGTTCCAGCAGCACGCAGAACAAACAGACGTTTCTTATCGAAACACTCAGGCAGGTATAATGCTTAAGTAATGTTTAGCATCCACGTTTATTTTGTGACCAAGCATTCCTGGAAGTGTTACAACAACAGCCTGTCTTTGGCTTTGTACGGAGGAGTGCCTAAAACCACAAAAGTATCCAGACTTTGCAGTTTTCTAACCTCTGCTGGTAAAGTCCCATCAACTGCTGAGCAGCATATTCCCCTCTCCCTTGGCAACTGAACCATGTTCTTCATAATCCTCACAAGAGTCCCTGCTTACGGAGCAGTCCCAGTATCTCTCCTGCAGGTTCGAGGAGATAGCCTGAACTTCGGCTTCATCATCCAGTGTTCTTCTCCCTTATTCCGTAAGGGTTCGCTCACGTCTGGCCTCTCTTTACTGCCTTCCCCTCTGCCTACCCTGGGCAGGCATGATCTGGAAGGAAAACCTGATTATTCTGTTCAGGGCTTAACCTTTTCCCGTATGCCTTCATCGGGCCACATCCGTATACTCCATCCAGTACTAGAGAAACACCTTCTCATCCACCGTATCTTGTCTCCAGTGGTATTCCGGTCTGCTTGGCTGTCCTGCTCTGCCCATCTTAAACTCCTCCCTAAGAAAACCCTCTTGTCGACAGGTCGTTCCTATTTAATCACTCATCATACCATAACAGCCATCGTGCATACAGCCCCAGAAAAGGAAATTTAACCATGAACAAGAAGCGATATGCAGTCGCTTGTCAGTAAACGCCAAACCCCTCCCTGCTCCACTCCCTTCCCAATTAATAAATCGAGGGTGACTTAGTGGAGCAGACAGAAAGGTAAACAGTTTTTCAGCCCTAAAAGACTGTAACTTCTCCTCCAACTCTGTGTGCTTTAAAGCTTCTACCCACCGTTGCGCACACCATCTCCGAGTACTGCTTGCAGGGCTCGAAATCAGATCAAAGACTCACTCAGCCTGGGACGTAAAAAAGCAGGCTTTTCTTTTTCTGCCCCGGCAACCTATCAGTAACGTAAATAAGATCTATCTGCAGTACAGGACTTGGAAAAGAAAAATACAAGTTGTTCATTTATTCCACCAGCACCTGACTCTCACAGGGCACCGCAGGAATAACCTGCAGAGCACCAGTCGCTGACCTACAGCATTTATCACCTTGGGTTACAGCATGATACTGCAGATAGTGTAGCTGCAGTGACCAAAAATGTGTTATAATCACCTCATTATATTTTATTTCCAAATTAGCTGCTAATATTTTAAAACAGAAGGGTCCAAATATACAAAATACCTGGGCACGGATACGTGCTTATCCGTTTAATTTTTCCAACGCGCTCCTCCTTCACAGCGTATGGCTGTCAATAAGATTCTTGATTGGTTTTGTTTTCTTCAGTACGGCTCAGCACACAAAGCAAAAACCACACTTCTGACCATTTTACAAATAGTTTGATAGATTTCCATGTCCACTACATCATCATGATATTTTATAATATGCAAATTCTCCCAAAATTGTATTTTACAACACCAGTATTTATGATTTTATTCCTTGTAAAATAACAAAATGCCCTCAAAAGCAACACATCCAAAGATATACTGGACCTCAGATTAGGTTGCCTACCAAGAAAAATAACCTCTCTAAACTACACCGAGGGCAGGAAGGGAAGTAACAAGAATTCTGAGGCTTAATCCCAATTTACCCGGCTCCCCCCGCACAGCAGCACAGCGGGGACAGGGACAGGAACGTGCCGCTAGGATCAGGGTGAAACTGTCCTTTTTGGCACCAGTGTAGTCTTAGATGAGGAACATCCCATTCCCCTTCCATCTTTGTCACTAAGATCTCATGGCATCAGCACACAAAAGGGGAAGGAAAGGTACCAAGTGTTCAGATACAGGAGAAGCCATATTCTCCCTCTTACGGGAGAAGTCATTGAGTTTCAGACCATGTAAATAAATACCTGACCGTTACAGAAGAGCAAGGACCAGAAACAGGTTGGCTGACACATTCGAGAAATAAACACGGCTGTTCCATCTCCGTTATCAGACGTACCTGATCTGAGTCTCAGCAGGGTCCACTTTTCTAAGCAAGCAACATCACGTCTCAGGATGACAGAGCTCTCGTGACCTTTATTGTTGTTACTGTTATCAAGAACATCACAAAACGGTGCTCCTTGGAAGCTCGATTTAGCTTTGATTTTCTAATGGAGCAAGGATTCAGTTTTTCCTTTTAATTGTTTATTGTTGTAGGGATCGGCCCTTTCAAGGTGTTTCATGTTATGACTTTTTGCACAGAAATAGATGCTGACTCACTGGAAGAAGACAAAAGATGAAGAATCCAAAAACACTGCTGTTAGTCCTACGAGCTAAGCCTGCACTGCGCCACAGTCTACAGATGTGGAATCCTAAGCCCTGGAAATACTTGTTTGTAATACGTCAGTTACCCCTTGCTTTCCCCTTAACAGTCACCCTGAAGACATTCAGTCCTTCAAACCAATAAATACATCGAAACAACGTGAGTTTTCTTCTCCACTGCAAACAGGTAAAAACTTGAGGATAGACGCGCAGTTCCAGTGCTACGGATATGTTGGCTGCATCATCCCACCCATCAGACTTCACTCTCAACTCCCAAAACAACTCTTAAGAGACACGTTTTCCAAGCAAGCAAACAACAGCACATCTGCTCGAAAGGTGTTTTAGATACCCGTGAGAATAAACACCAACTGCGTTCCCGAAGTTCGGCGTGTTTAAATGAGACCCACCAGGAAGGCATCGCTTCTTGATAGACCATGCTCCATCTCAAACCTCTGGTCAAGGATCCACCACCCGCTCGGCAAAGTCGCCTCAGGCAGAGGGAAAGGATATTCCCAACACGACTCCGGGACTTTTTAAAACACGTCACCAGACAGGCTATGCTCTGGATCAACTAGCCGATGATGGGTGTCTCACCTCCCGGTTCCTCCCAGCGGGAGAAGGCTGCCCAAATCAACCATCCAGGGGTCTGCCCTTCCGGTCCAGGGCCAGCGCGTGGCCGATGGCCATGGCCAAGGAGAGGCCATCGGGGCATGGGGGGAGCGCGGCAGGCTAGGGGCCGAGGGTGGGCAGAGCCAAGGGTCTTCCGCTGGCAGTCAGTTGAATGCTTCTGTGTGAAGCGTGTGCTAATAAATCAGATGTTACAGGTAACGCCATGATGGTTTGTATCCTCTTGAAACCTCATTTCCATTTTCCCTAAGTAACAGAGTTTCCCAGATTTGTTTTAAGCTGTTGTCCAAGATCCGCATTAAGTTATTTTCAACTTAACAGTACTAAACGATGTGTTAAAGGTTGAACTGGATGTAAGAGGCCTTAAATATTTATGGGCTTTGTATTTATTACAGATCCTAGGCCTCCTATGCACACCTGCCAGCATCGCCATTTAATGATAAATATTATCAACATTCAGACAGAAAGAGTTGACACCTACCTCATGTTAATCAACCAAAACACACATGTTTCTTTCTGTTTTAATGGCGTTTTAGACCATTCTGCAAGGAAGACAAATTTCATATTGCTAAGTTGGGGAGTTTATCTACTATAATAGAGTCACTGAATACCACATGAGAAGAGGTCATTCTTAAATGCAGTTGGCCATAAATTAAACGTCACAATTACCAGGAAATTCTAATAGTCTGGTGAGAATACTCTGCATCACACTTACATAAATAGACTTAAGCTTGTATTTAAGTGCCAGTCATTCTCGAAAACAGGCAGTTCTGATGCCTTAATCACGTAAGTAAATTCAAAGTTAACTCTGGGACGAGTTAAAAACAGAAGGGAAAATCAGCCATTAGCATAGAAATTCACTTTCACCACTGTATTTTTATATTCGTCATCTACATTTTGGGCTGTAATTTCATATTAGAAGATAGCAGCTGCTGACAAGCAAGCTTCAGCATAGTACTTTGTCCTTCCGAAGCCCATCCTGCTGCTCGTTCCCTGGAGAGCTCTCTCATGCTTCCCCTCCGCTATCCTTGCAGTCAGACGTCAGCAAGCAAGCGGGAAGTTGGGCAGAAGAATTTTCCTGCATGCAGCTTACACTGCAGAAACGCCCGCGTTAACCTTCTCAACGACCCTCATACGCACCTGGGCACAGCAGAGTAAGATTCCCAGCTATGTTATTTCTATTACGCTTCGTCCAAGCGTTTACTAAGTTGGGAGAGCCAGGCCAGCGCTGGCAGAAGTAGAGGAATGCCTGTTCTGAGTAGCCACCAGGTCCGCAGACACCTGCCTGGCAACAATCCCTGTCCCGCACAGCTGGCATCACACCCCTTTCCCTACTGGGGATTAGCATGTCATTTGTCTGTGCATCGGCTCTTCCCACCCAGGATCTCTGGGCAGCTGTCAGTGGCTCTTCCCACCCACGAGGCAGATCGCTCCGCGGCTGGGCTGACTATCTAATGATAGGCACTCGCAGTTGGCAAGCTGTTGGAATCCCACAACACAACTATAATAAGCACAGGGCATGACTAAACCTGAAGCGCTGTCTACTTTTCCAGTGGCATCGCGCCATAACCCATACGCGATCAAGAATTCTCCAAAAAAATGTGACCCACATCCTCTTCAATTCCTTACCCCTCTACCCAGCAGCACCTCGTCACCCGCACAGCTCCCTCTAGCCACCAACCCAAGCGGCTTTGGGAAGCCGTGTTGTACAGCACGGATGCGCTCCTTGCTGGGACAAGGAGGCAGAATTGCCTGGCCCACGACCAGCGTATCATAGAATCGCCCGGGTTGGAAGGGACCTCTCAGATCATTGAGTCCAACCATCAACCTAACTCTGACAAAAACCACCACTACCCCCCATCCCTCAGCACCACGTCTGCCCCGTCTCTTAAATACCTCCAGGGATGGCGATTCCACCGCTTCCCTGGACAGCCTGTTCCGATAGTTGACAACCCTTTCCGTGAAGAAATTTTTCCTAATATCCATCCTAAACCTCCCCTGGCGCAACCTGAGGCCATTTCATCATGCTGCGCTCCGGCTGAGAAGGGAAAGGAGCATGGCCAAGGAAAGCGGGTTTACTTTCCCCCTGTTACCTTTCATGCTTTAACTAAACCTGAGACAACTTGAAACTCCGTTACTAGAAGCTACGGTGAGCTCATTGCTGTGTAGCTGATCCCGCCCCAGCGTGAACTCAGCATTTCTGCTTGGCTGAGCAGAACCTTTATTATCCCGCTGCCCCTCCGAACACACCGTCTTTCAAACTTGTTCCCACAGCAATTTTAAGGCACTCTCTCCCGGATAGCCTTGCTGGCTTTCTTTGCCAGGTCACAGAAAGCATAGTGACAAGCACCCACACAGCCGAAGTTTCTCATTCGAGAGCAGAGGAAACAAAACTAGTCGGTAAGTAACAAACCAATGCTGCTCGTAGCATTAAGCACCGCTCTCTTGTACAGGAATAAGCCATTTTTTGTCCAAATTCCACCAGACAGACAGAACAGCTGGCAGCATACTCTAAAAAGGCATAAAAAGCCTGACACCTTGCACCATCTAATCATTTACTTGGAGCTATAGTATCAGCCCTCTGGCTATCACTAGCTCCTAAAAACTTTCCTAAACCTTTGCGCAGACATGAACAAGGAAAGCTTCGAGTAGTAAGTCAGGAATTTTGAACGAGGAATGCCAGGAGCGGGAGCCGAAAAGGCAGAGTTAGCTCTTCCCTGAATGCCAGGGGGCAAAACAGCCACATGTGACATCCTCGACAGCTTCTGCGAGGAAACAAAGCGCTGGGAGCGTAACTGCATGTGAAGCGCTCCATCGCAGGCAACGAGCTAGCCCCAGATTCCTGCAGGGAACGCTTAACCCTCCGTCTTCCCAGCTTCCACAAACACTCCTTGGAGTCAAGTAATTTGCAGTTAGCCCAAAGTGGTGGACACAAAAGAAGAAAAAAAGAGGAGGTAAGCCCGTCCTCAAACCAACGCATTCTGCAACTTGATTTTGCAATCCAGACGTCACAACAGTCACTATCCTAAAGCTGCGCACAAAGCGGTGATGGAACACACGCGTGCGTGTCTGCAGCCATATATACACAGATACATACGCTTTTTGTGAAAACAGCAACAAAACGATGGAAGAAATTGTTCCTTCAGGAAGTCACACACAGTTTATTAAAACTGGATTTTGGAAGCTGTCCATTTCTAATCTCTTCCCCCGAAAGAGCTCCATGCCTTAAGCACATCCAGGATGTCATAAACACTATTTCCCCTTTAACTCCTGACCAGGCAGGCAACTAGCAATGGCCCTATTTTAAACGCATGGTAAAAGGCAGATAAAATGACATAAAGATGGACTGTTTAAGTTCAAGGAAGCCCAAAGGTCAAGTCAGAGAATACACTGAGATCGCCTTATTTTATTATTTTTTTTTTTAAACGGAACAGGTTTTGAAGAAGCGTCTTCCCCTTCTTCACTTCCAGAAAGAAGACAGACAGACGCTTTAAGCCATCTCGAATTGTGCACCTGAAGGCAACGGTACTCAAAAACACGAATCATATTAAAAAGCCCCTCTTGACCAACATCTTTGTCACAATAGTCCAGCATACTAGATTTTGAAAATGTTCTGCTAAAAAGCACTCTCCTTCAGGACACGGCTTCCAACCACCACCTAGAGTCAAATATAATCCCAGGGCTGTCTTAGTTCGAACCCTCACTCCGTGCAGTCCCTGATCCAACAGCGTTTGCCTCAGATCTGAGGCTCAGACTTTGCAGTTCTGCTCCAAGGCCAACAAGAAGAATGAAGTCGGACCATGCAAGTCTTCGCAGAGCACGGTACCGCATTTCTCTGAAATGCTTCTGTTTTTCTGTTTTAACCTCAGTAACTCCCTAAGCCGTACGTACACGTAGCTTTTCTTCCGGACTTAGTACTCCTTACTTCTGGAAAAGTCTGTGTGCAGACTCGCTGCTGTGGTGCACGGATACACATCCTCACTCCCGTTCTCTGGGATAAACTGTCTTCCTAAAACAACTTCTAACCTTTGCTTCCTTTTTAACTGTTCATCCCTCTTTTGATTTTTCAGGCGAGCAGCTTACTCCAAACAAAAATTTACAGCTTGGTGAAAGCTCAGAGACATCGGTTTAGACCAAATCCTCACCTACTGCCTTTCAGACTCGGGGTTTTTATCCAGTGGCGCTGACTTGTTTGCTCACCATTCTATAGCCTTTATGAATACGGTCTCCCAAATGCCCACAGCTAGCCACGCCGCTTTAACTTTCCCTTCTTCACTAGGAGGCGTAAGTTTCTCTTAAAAGGATACAACATTATTACCCATCACCACCCACCACGCTTCTCGGTCTTGAATGCCAGACCCTTACCTTTTCAAAAAGACCAGCTGGCCAGCGGAACTCCCTAACGGTGCAGGCAAAGCCTCTCAAGGAACCAGTTTTTATGCTGGCCAACCGCAAGACGACAGCGCCATCCAGCGACCCCTTCTTCAGCCAACGCTTTCAAGAGCTACGAATTCATTCCGATTCCCTCTCCAAGGGCTACGCACCTTGCGAGGCGCTCTCAGAAATACCGATGTACTTCAGCTCCCTCAGTTTCCATCATGCATTCCCCGAGAGCGTGGGACTTCATTTCCAAAGGGGATAAAGCGCAACCACACAAATAACCACAAATGACAGTCAGTCCTGAAATTTTAGGAGTCTTTTGTTGTCAGACAGCATTGAGATTGCTTTCCATAGATATCCCTCGCATATTCTCCTGTGGCTGAGACCTTCCAACCATTACTTAATCCATTCTAACAAAGTGTTCCCGTATCTGAGAGCCGGCACGCTTCCTCAGCAGCCCCCGTGCCAAGAGTTTTGGAGAGACAACTGCATGTGAGCCTGTGACAGCGGTGTTTTATGTCCTTCGAGAAAAATAACCAGGAATAATCAGGCAATGTAGTCAAATGCTTGTGAGCCACCCGCAATTGCGTATCCATGTGACCTGTTATTAAACAATGTGTAAATGAAACATTCTGGGGGAAAAGACTATCGTTTAAGTGAAGCTATGCGTTATTAGTTGTTTATATAAAAAAAAACAATCATGCAGCGTCAGGCATCTCCTCATATTGCGTGATTCCACCGCTCCAAGTTTTAGAGAATCCAGCACTGACTGACAAAGAACCTAAGCCCACGTTCAAATGCGCATTCATAACAACTGGAAACTAAGTTAAGAAAACAGTTTCTAACAGTTCCGAGATGTCAGCTGCTTCCTTCATCATTGAAGACCACTGGCCTGAAACCTGTCAGTGACCAAGGAAGCGTCCACATTGGTTATGGGCTAAAGGACGCCGGACACCTCAAATACCGAATTTCCAACCTGCTGGTCCCAGAGTGCTTCAGATCACAGGAGATCTTAACAACTCTCATCTCAAGACAGACAGAGAGAAACACACTAATTTTCAGATGACACTCCTAACGTCTATGGCATAGACCGTTCCTTTTTTGGTGTAGGACAGTACTACCCTTCGCGATCAGTCTTGTTTGGGCATCCAGTTAATTGCTTGGCAGCTGGGACCAAAAATCTAATGAGTCTGTATCCAAGCTTTGGGTCATTCATCAGCTGTTTGGATCATACCTAGCGCTACAGCACATCTTACCTGTTACCTCAAACCATAGTAGGAAGGGAGCCATTTTAAACGGCAGCACGACTTTCGGAGCTATCACTGCTTCTACCTCACCACATGGCCTCAGGAGACCACGTAAGCTTAAGCAGAACCAGCCTGTTTCTGGGACTTGTTTGTTCCTAAGCGTGGACTTCATCGGTGGGACACCTTTCTCTAAGAGGCCAGTTTCATTTGAGGTCGTCCAGTCCTCTCCCGAGTGAAGCCACACATGGTTTTTTCAAAATAGCAATTCCTGCTTGCTTATGCTGCTCTACTTCCTAGAATTTCCTGAGGACAAAGGGTTATCGCTCTGATCCTTTCATGGGTGATCTCACAACATGCTGAAGGAAGACTACTGTTAGACTAAATTCCTCCCAGGTGCCTTATAATTATAAGGCAACAGTCACAGGGCTGTTGAAATGAAAAACAGTGAAAGAAGAGAGGTTAGCTTTAGTTATTTGAGCCAAAATACAAATTAAGAAAAAAAATCAAATGGCAGTTGTATAAAAAGCAGGAATAAACACTGTACACCCTTGTTACGGAAAGAACTGGCATGCTCTCATCTCAAAAGGGATTTAGGTGCTTAATTGCCTCTGCAACCAATTCAAACACTCAAAATCCCTGAGCCTGTGAAGGTAAGTGCAGATTTAATAATAAAATGTTCTTTCACCTACAAGAAAGGCTGTTTTAAAAGTCAACTGTAATTAAATGCTAAAACCTTTTGTAACAGTAGCACGGACACAGTGTCCCATTGTTAACACTACCTTTTACACGCTGCAGGGACCCGTTTTCCTTTTTCTTCTGTGGCATTACCCAGGCACGGAACAACCAGAGCCTAATCCCACTTTCCTTTAGGTTCATAGGACCGCTGAGGTTCTTCCCACAAGATATTTTCCCACCCGTCTACAACCCAGGGCACACTTGCTCAGCCCACAGCCAAATCCCGAATGCACTGGAGAGTTATCTGTTTACCTTAACCTTTTTCCTCTCTTCCCGTCATAAAACCGCAAGCTGGAAGCTCCCGACCAAAATATTAAGTCATTTGTACAGCTAAAGCATACATTGGTTGTGAATTGGTCAGAAAGAAAAGCCCACAGCCGTCGCTGTGGGCTTCCTCCGTTACCTTGGATGCATTTCTGCTCTTTCTCGTACTTCTGGAATAAGTCACCTTTCAGCTTTACAGCAGCGTACGCCGGAGGATTGCAAGACTCTCAGAGACTGCCAGCCATACCAGGAACTGTACAGGTGCCTATGACAAATAAAAGACATTATTTATCTTGTGCCCAGAGGCCTCTGAAAGGGCCCAGGGCCAAACTGCAGAGAAAAAAAAAAAAAAAAAAAGACTATTAGTTGCCAGGTGAAACAGTCAGCAGCCCGGCTGAGCCAGGCTTCAGCTTAAAACCCTTTGCAATTAGCTGTGCAGCCCCTGGGGCTCTGCTGGAGGTGGATTCCCATCAGGACACCAGACCGGCTTATTATCACAGAGCAACAAGAAGGTTTTTTTTCCTCTCTGTGGCCAAGTCAAGGAACTGTGGGACTCGATGAAGGCAGTTAGACCGTTATTGTATCACAAGCATTGGGCTTCCGCACTTACCTTGTACAGCAAACACCACACACACACAGACCCCCTTTCTTCACAAGTAGGAAAGGGGGGGAAGAACTGTCAAGGAGACGAATGACATCAGGTGGTTTGTGCCACTATAACCTCAAGAGCGACCAGGGAGACCAAGGCTATTTTGGCCATCATTGAAGCATCAGATTAGCCAGTCTATTCCTAAACCACACTCGCTGGCAAGAGGAAGAAGTAAAAGCAAAAGACACGGGCTAATGCCACAGTAGCCAACTGGAACGGTAAAACCCCACAACATACATGTACGCACCCAAAACTGTTTAACCTGTGGCCAACTCTGGGAAATCCAGAAGCACCAAGGGCAATTTTCAGAAGGGTCAGCGCATCAGTATGGGACTGATTTTCATGAGTTGGCCTGAAAGCACCACCCAGAGCACACACTGACAGCCCTTCCCCACATGAGCCCAGCTCTCCAATGTGGCAGAGAGCAAGAACATCCCATCACCCATCCTTACCAAACAAGACTTGGCTGTAAGGCCCAGTTTGCCGACTATCTCAGATGCTTGCTTAAGGCGTGCCCATCAACCAAACCCAAGAGCTGTCTTCTGGCTTCCCAATCTCACTGTCTTACTCAAGCTCCCCCTCCGAAAGCCGACCTTCCCGACTCCCCCCGGCTACGCACAACATGCGGGGCCGGCTGCCTGGCGAGCTCCAGGTACCTTGCCTTCTTGCCTGGTCTACGCGTGAAGCCTCACAGCATACAGAGCAGGGGAGAACAAGGGGGATGCGAGCATTTAAGTGTTATTGCAGCGCCTTCTTTGAACCAAAAAGATCGCGCTTGAACCTCAAAGAGTGCCCTCTCTGAACCAAGAAGATACATCACTGTAGCTCACCAGTGAGTAATAATGGCAAGTGTATGGCAGCACTACCATAGAAACGAGCAGAAAACCGTCTGGCATTTGAAAAACCTCAAGATTTATGTCTTCGGTTAGGACTGACCAAACAGGAACATGCAGATCCAGCCGCCTTAGCTTGGAGCAGCGCAGCTCCAGAGCTTGATACTCGATTGGCACAGCAAGCGAATGAAGACATTTGTAGCCCAAACAGGAGTGCGGGGCAGTTGGAAAGGGCCCAGGGCACAACCGACACCCTCACAGCTGGGGCGCCCACCGGTTCTCAGTCATCCGGGATGGAGAGGAGTTGGCCAGACTTCTATACAGAAAACGTTCAGAGAATCCTTTTCCCCAAGAAAACCAAATCCCAGACCCCGTGTACTAAGAGATTACAGGAAAGGCAACCATGAGAGAGCAAAAACCGAAACCATAATTAGCTGTTACGATTGCTTAGTACTAACTATGCTGGGTGTGGTTACAGAGCAATACTCCACGTTTGGAATCACCGACTGACTGCACACCCCGGCACATCTTTTCATAAACACTACAATACCTAGAAGCTCCTTCTGAAAGTCCATGCAGAACGTGGCCAAATCCGTCCGGGGCTTAACGGGCACCGCTAGGCAGGAAGCATTTCTGAAAGCCCAGGCAAACCCCACCTTATGTGCTCGCACAGAAGCTGGGCTCCTTTGCAAACCTAAGCATCGCTGAGAAAACAGACCGATAGTTTCCATAAAGAAGTGTGAAGCGAGTTAGGTGACATCCCTTGATGACAAAAGGGACGCAGGATTAAGCCCAACCACACACAATCCTCAAGTACAAGTAAAGAACGATCCCGGGCTGTGCTAGGTTAGGAGGTGGCAGAGACAGAAATGAAATGAAGCATGTTAACACAGGCTGCATTTTTCTTCTACGACAGATAAGGGGAGTGCCGGAGGGCTCTCAGCAGGGAAAGAATACAGTTGGCTTCGAAAAGTTGTGAAACCTTTGCCGATTTCCAACCAGCTGCCTCAGTGATGGGAAAGGATGAGCAATTGTTCCTGGACTAGGAGGAAAAAAATCATCAGCTTTCCCAAACGATTATGGAAAATAAACCCAACAAAAAGTCATATAAAAACACAAGCTGCCCAACAAACCTCAAACGACACAGTAAACTTGATGAGAACCTAGTGGAAGAAGGAAGCCCTTTCTGCTACTTTCTAGCTGGCACCCAAACATCTAGTGGAGTTGGTGGGGAGTTACTCGAGACCCCGTCACACCATTTTAATGTGTAGCAAGGAAAAGGACGAAAAATATTCTTCGATGAAGGGCTCAGTAAGTCTCTTGGCAGAGTCCCCACTTGACACCACCATATATAACCCCTTCCATCCCAGGCGGCCAAATTCCACGAAGATGTCAAGCAAAGCTGAGAAGACATAGAAAACTAAGAAAATGCTGAAGGATTCAGGAGGCCGGAATTGCAGAAAAAGGTAACAAAGGCCACCTTTGTAATGAACAAGACAAGGAAAAAATGAACTTTTTAACAGATACAATTCTGTGGAAATAGCATGTAAGGAAGTCGTTCACTCGAGCCAATCCATGATGAGGCCGAAATACTATTAGTGACTGTTTTGATGGAGCTGCTTCTATCAAAAGAAAGCCACAGTTCAGCAAAGCTATTTTTAAGTTCTTAAATAACCTTTTAATGACTCTCTACTGCCTCTGAACTTGTTCTTTCAGCCACTTGAAAGACATCTATCTCACTCACACAGCATTCAGCCTTAAACAAACAAATAGATGAACACCAACAAACAATTTAATTAGAAAACATTGCTGCTAATCACTGGAAATGGGGGTTGTGCAACATTATGCCAGGGGCAACGAGCAATTTGTCACAGAAGTTAGGACGAGAGAGCAAATCAGAAATGGGGCTGGGGTGGAGATTTTCACCAGCCTCTAGAAAGACTCCCCGCTCTACGTGAATTATCATCAAATCCATTAATTACAAGGAAGGCGTAATGCCCTTTTCCTTTTCTCAGTAAGACCTAACCACACCCGATTACCTACCGACCGAAGCCAAAGAGCTTTAGGGTAAAATGGATCTCTAAATACTAGAGCAATGCGTATTTCAGAAACAAGAGCAATTTGTCTCCACATTATTTATACTGGCAGTATATTTTTCATCTTGGTATCTCAACAATACCGGTTTTACATTCCTAAAGTAATTTTTTTTTTCAAAAGCAGTAAGTCAGCCCAGTTCTGCCTCTCGTGACGTGACTCCGGCTGGAAAAGAATCTGCTTGGGGAGGGGGAAATCAACTGTCTCACAAAACAGAGGTTTAGATACCTGCTCTCTTCAAGAAGCTGTGCTGTATGGTAGACATCTCATTTCTCCATCTCCCAGCAGCGACTCTTAAAAACCGAACACATTTATTCTCAATCGCAGCAGAATTAAAATATTAAGAAAAAAAAAAAAGAGAAAAACCACACAGCTCCTATCCAAAGCATAACACAAGTACTTCAAATTGTACAAGTGTCGGAGCAAACCACACTCTAACCCCCTTCATTAAACATTTACAGAGAGCCCATCTGCATATCTCAAGCAAACAAACCGAAGTTTGGAGTCAGATGCATTTAGCTGGATTAGAGATCACTTTCCCTCACACCCCACCAAATTCAAGGCATGAAACAGAGGTAAGAGCGGCTCAAAAACACGGTCAAGTTTGGGACAGAAAATGACTCTCTTCCAAGTTCTTTCTGAGCACGTTCTACCTGGGAGATGCTACTCAAAAACACAAACAACC
>VYZM01005613.1:886691-908606 GCA_013398915.1 Dromas ardeola | reverse complement strand
CGCTACATGCCAGGAAAAAAAAAAACAAGACAACCCCCCATTCTCTTACAACATGTGCTTAACTAGGACCTAGTTCAAATAAAGTGCTTTGCCCAGACCCTTACACTGCGGCCAGGTCCACGCTGTCAGCTAATCGGCAATACAGCCATGCCTCGCTTTACACCAGCAAAGGGCTTGCAGGGCGAGTATCGTCGTTGCCGGTGAAAACGCACTCTCGCTACAAGAACTTACTCCGGTTTTCCCAGGCAAAAACTGCACCGACAGACAGCTCTTTTTAACCAAAATAACTGTGCCAGCAGAAGACACAAGACAAAATAGCCTGCCAGATGTATAATGGCCTTCTTCCTTCTTTTACCTATGTTTATTTGGCAGAGAAAAAAATATCAGAAGATCCCCTTCAAAGCAGCTCTTATTCACGGACTCTATCAGGGGCGTAAGAGCCTGACCCTGCTACTGGAGCATCCGGCCCCTTTAAAACCGCTTCTTCCTACTCCCATTACCCTCTTGTGGCAGCATTGTCCCATCATCCCCAGTGTCTGGATATGGAACTGATATGGCAGAGCTTGACCAACTTCATCGTCACTGCAGGCGTGGAGCAAGTCTCCTTAACCCATCAGCACCATCCGCAGGGCGCACAACACACGAGGCATCCCTTGGCAAACGGCCCAGGACATATAAACTTTATCCACCGCACAGAGAGAGGGGGGGGAAAAAAAAAAAAAGGAAGGAGATTAAACTTCCTCAAGGGACCTACTCTTCCATTTTCTTTCTCCCATTGTTGCCCCCACAATTGGCTCGTGCGCAGGAGCCAGACCAGAGGTTTTGCTGCGTCACTGGGGAGGCAGAACCCAGCACCCACCTGCTCCCTGAATGCTAAGCTTTGGCAATGGCTCAAGGTAACAGAGCTTAGCGGCAGGGATCATTCCAGCTGTAGCAGCACCGGGATTGCCTTAAACTGCACTCTCCGTCTTTTTCCTTCCGTCAAGAACGAGATATAAACTTGATATTTCGTAATAGCCCTTCAAGCAGGTCTTTAAGTGGCACTATCCACTTATTTGTACAGTTGCCTTCTACAGAAAAGCAGGTCAATTTTTATCCTTCTCTTCTTTCGCAACAACAAAAAGCCTCCCTGCTGAAGAGACCTTTCAACATTGTACTTCCAAACCTGGAAGTAAAATTCCATCAATCAATCTCCTTCTAACGTCTATAAACCTACTTCGTCTACTCTCTGCTCCATGCATTCACTCAGCGCGTTACGGGACACGTTCTGCTTTATTCAGGTCATTGCCCGTTCCCACCCCTCGCTCAGCTGTTTCAGTAAGCAACGCAGTACAGTCCAAGGCAAGAGGTCAAGTCCAACACGGATTTTGTTCCCATCTCTGATGTCCAAGGTCACACAGGGAACAAACAATCCACTCCACACTCTGTCTCAACTTCGCCGTCTCTAAAAAGGGGAGTAATAATACATTTATTTGTCATATAGTGTCAGATTAGCAGATGGCCGTCTCAGTGACTCCTTCATTCAGCCAATTCAAAAAACTTCATGTAGGTTTCAAAGCCATTTTTCAAACTCAGCTTCGTTAGTGTGATAAAATATCATACTCCCTTTACAAATAGACAAAACATCTCCTAACTCGTGTAATGCCTGTTTCACGGGTAACCTAGATAGGTAGTGTGCCGGTGCTACACGTGCCTTACCTTAACTGCACTGTCCCTTAGAACACCTTCAGGGCATTCAAATAGGCCATTCCGAAAGTATTTACTTTCCCCATTTCTGGTTTAAGGGTCATATAATTTTCCACATGCACAGTAAAAATATCTACTAACTCCATCACTTTCAAGACAACTAGCTTTTCTTTCTCCAGAAGACACCAAACTAGTTGTAGCTGTCTACAACGCTAACTGCAAGCTGTGGGCTGCAGACTCCTGAGGCCAGGGGCCAAAGGATTTGCAGAAGGTAACAAAGAAAGCAAGCCTTCTCTCAGGAAGCTTACATTAGTTCCAGAAAAGCATATCACACCTGTAAAAATGGTCTAAACCAGGGCTAAGAACCGCTAGGCCACGAGTTCCAAATGCGGCAGCCACCACAGGCCTCTCAAAAAAAGCTAAGAACGTTCATTTTGGCCGCTGAAGGACAGAAAAACACCATCCTGTGGATGCGATTCTCCCCTCTCAGCGCTTGTGCAAAGCAGAAGCTGATGAAATGTTGCTGTTCAGCAAAAAGAACGTCGACGTCGTAGAGGCTGTCGCTGAAGCAGAAGCAGTGTTTGTTTTACCGCTGACGGCATAGCCCCGCTAGCCCCAAACAGTGTGTCCTACGACTCTCGATGGATTTTGCGTGCTACGGAGATCTTAATGGATTCTATTTAGCCGTAGCCTACTTCAAAGCGAGCCTACAAATACCCTAGATTATAGCATAGCTGTTCCCTGTAAGGGCAGAAAGCCTCCCCATCTCTATTTATGACCTGTTTCTTGGTTTGATTGCTGTGAAACTATTTTGAAACGAAGCTTCAATAATGAACACGAGCCAAAGGTTTAATCCAGGGCATCTCATTCTCTCTCATATCCTGCCAGACGAATAAAACGGTGAAAGCCGTGTCAATAAGAAGAGAATCAGCTCTACCATATGAGTATCTCCCTCTCCAACATCTGTCTGCCTCTCCAGCCTGTGGGATCGCAAGGGAGCACTTTTAGCAGGATTGTCCCAGGACCATTTGTCCTTCTCTGTGCTGCCAGCAAACAACTTGTCTCTCTAGGTCTGCACATCTTTAAATAGAAATCAATACGTGAAATACCTGGGCCAGCACAAGTAAGGCTGTACCTCAGAGAGTGCATGGGATTTGCTGAATACCATGGAGATAGTCTAGATTTACAGTGCGTCAGGACAAAATCGGATTCATCGCAAAATATTCTAAACCTAGCATGTTTCTTATGTTGGCTTATTTAACTTCAGCCTGAACCAGACTCATTTGCCCATTTACCCTTAGCGATAGCCAATATCGCAGACTAAAGGCTTTATTTCCTTCTCCTTCGCGCTCAGCTTTCTCTTACTCGGTTCGTTTTAGGGGGGTGTTACCAGCCTTTATTCTTTATTTACCACTCATTCTGCTTCTGCGGCACCAAAACCCTTCACCTGCAAGTTATTCTTCAACTCATATGGCCTTTTGAAGCAGTTTCCCATCTTCCAGGGGTCTTAAATTTATAGTCTGTCCCCACTGCCACAGACAAAAGCTCGCAGAAATCACGTAAGTAGACCTTTTAAGTGCAGTTCCCTTTTGACAACTCCCATGCGAGTATTTCCACCTTCTGCATTTCCCCGATTTCTATTTTTTTGCAGCATCGAGCGTCGTTTACAGAGACCACATCCTGGCTCCAGCTAGCGTTACACCTTGTTCAGGTAAAAAGGTATACTCTACTCATTCGTTATCTGTTTACATCTTATTTTTCATTTCAGGTATACCCACGCATTGATTATGTCCGGATTCATAGCGAATTTTCTTTCCCTTAACGACAGTCTCAAGTCCCTCTCTTTGAAAACCACCAAGGACTTCCCTCTAGCTCCATCCATCCTCCCAACCATTCACACAGCAGTTCAAAGGTTAAAAATACACAACAAATCTTCAGGCACTGGTCTATCAGCAGCACAGGTGCTACTAATGAGTCACGCTCCGAAAAACAACCTCTCCAAGACCACATACGGTCAGCAACAGCCACGACTAGAACCGAGGACTTCCATATACTAACGCTTTTGTTATTATTTCAGATTAAAGCTAATTTTACAAACAGCCCGCAACGCCCTTAAAAAAACCCAACCCAAAAAAAAAAAAAAAAAAAAAAAGGTAAAACCAAACTCCATACAGTCATAATAGCCATTGTTTAACCAGTACCGTGATCTTGCAACTGTTAACATAGGTCAGAGGCGGCACCGAAAAACAAAGGTGGAAGTTAGACTGGGGGTGGCACCAGCTCCCAAAGGGCTGGTGTTGATGAAGAAGCCCGCAGGGCAGATGCACGCAATCGAAAGCACAGTATTTTCATCTGCATTTCATTTCGTTCACCTCTAGGAAGCTACGCTGCAGCTGAGGTCTTTTGGTAAATAAGGAAAGCCAACTGCGTTTTATTCAGAGTCCTAACGCATTAGTCAGCCTATGATACACAAAACACACTGGCAGCTCATCAAGTTAACGGGATTCACAACAACTGACTTGGAGAAACTCAGCAGAAAGGCAGGATGTTAGGGAAAAACCTCGCTAGTACCATTAGCTGCTAGGCTTTCTTGCCTAGAAATTCATACACCGAGTCGGCCACAGGAGGTAAAAACCGAAGAAATGAAGCCACCTTCTATCTCAAATAAAAGGAGGGGGAAAGAAAAAAGACACTTTTCACGGAGTAATGCTCAAAAAAAAAAAATCAAATTACTTGCCGTGTTCAATGAACACAGTGCTCCCTAAAACAGAGACTTATAAAGACTTTTAGCAAAACATACCAGCAAACAAAAAAAACCCAAACTTAACACCCTGAAATCACGAAGCAGAAGTGAAAAATCAGTACTTACATCAAGAGGCTGAGAATTCTAGCATCTACATCTAATTTCAAGACCTTACGGGTTTCCTAGCGAAAGACAAGATCATTCAATGGACATACTATTCCGGCCAGCAGGAAACATCGTAGGACAGATCTAATCCCCTACAGAATTGTCTTCCAAGATCTAAAGCAACTACAGCTATCCAAGGCAAGAAGAGTCATGTTATACTCCGGTGCTAGAGCCAAGCCGAGTAGAACAGGCAAACAAAAAGCCCTCAAAGGCGGCACAACAAATGCAGAGACAGAGAAAATTGTGACAAAAAGCGACTGAAAAGAGGGTTCTGCAGAGGGACCTCAAGAGATCCAGAGACCTTCAGTCCATGCTCCGCAGCAAGCAGGCAGAGAATTGCTACATTTTCAGCAATGCTTTCTGACCTACTGCCAATATGATTCCAGCTGGATTGTAAAGGCAATCCCAGAAGCAATGCTAACAGCCGTATTTAAAGCCAGAAGTGCAACCAGATGCTGGAGATTTCCTCATCTGAGAGCAACGGGCAAGTGCAGACCGTCAATAATACATAAAACCAAGATGCATTATCACTTTGAGCGTATCACGGGTGAACGGCCTTGGGAGAAAAGGAAATTTTCAGACAGAAAGAGTTAGTGACTCATCTCTGGCATAGGCAAATTCTGCCAGCCCCCCCCCACGCACAGGCCAACTCTAAGTCATTAACAGATAACATGAAAAGCCATTACTTCTATGAGCCAAATAACGACAAATGTGATGAAGATTCTAGCTGTATCACACAAGTTTGGGTGTGCGATATAGTCATAAGACTGAGCAGATACAATTAGAAGTAATTGACAGAGCGTACCAATGCCATAGCATCTTAGCATCAATGAAGACCAGTCCCGTCCATGCTACAATGCTGACCAGGATGGGAAGCCAGCAGCAGCCGAACAATCATCCACTAGACCACAAGCATACGCTGTCCTCCGAGGAAAAGGCTCGTCTTGTGCATAAGCCGTGATGGCCTTCAAAGGGTTCAGCAGGTAAGAGCTGAAACTGTGAGACCAATATGTACTTCACAGCTCAATGTCTAAGAATAGTAGGGGCACTCATTAGCTACAAAAACCCAATTGTAAGTGTAGGCACAATAGCGTGAGGCAGCTGATAAAAGAGACTGCCCAAGAAAAGGAGGCCTCCCAGCCTCAAGCAATCTCGGTTAACTCTCCAAGACCTAAAACTGCTCAATTCCACATAACGGAGCTATATTCCTTTCTCACAATAAACAGCAAGTCTACTTATCAGTAACCAGAAAGTTTACAGGACACTTAAGCAAGAACTGCAGTTAAAGCAGGCCGTAAGAGCCAGGGCATCCTAACAAGCTGTCGTCAGACTGTGGCCGCAGTACACTGCAACAGAAACCCCACTTGAACAAGCTTTTAGTGAGTTGACATCTATTGCCTAGATAATAATACAGCAGAGCCAGCGAAGAAATCGTTGACAAGGACAAGCACACGTGAGATACCTACCCCACTATGCTGGACCACTGCCATAAACCCTCGTGAAAGAAGCAGCGGAGCAGACCAGGAACAGATACCTAAAAAGTCAAGCCTTGCTTTCTATGACAGCGGGTCTTCTCCTCCCCGAGGCGCAGCACAGCCGGGACGTCGGTAGATCCACCTCGGAACTCTGCTGCAACAAAGCAGTCAACGACCCGAGGCCACTGTACACCCCGAGGGGGCAGGGTAAAGGCCACCAGCTCGCCCCACAGCGAGGACAGAGCCAAAGGTGCCCTGGAAACTTAGCAGGCAGCAACAGCTATCGTTTTAAGATACTAGCGGAGGCAAAGCTGAACATGATTGTGAAAAAAGAGCACGTTGTCAGCACAGATCATCCATAGTCAGCGCGGAAGCCAGGAGGAGTTAGAAAGAGCCCCAGCAGTCAAGTGGGCAAACACAGGAGGATTGCTCGGGGCAGAGGACTAGAAAACCTCAGATACCCAACTGGAACCGAGGCAGAAGCCACATCCTCAAGTATGCTGCATGCAAGTGAAATTTGGGCTTTAGCAAGTCTGTTACTACTTGTACGGGGTCATGTTTTCAGTAGTTATTGAAAGACAAGTCACAACTACTTGGAAGGAAATCAGAGAGAAAAGCACAAAACGCAGGAGAGAAAGATCTGGAGAGAAAACACAGGAACGTACTCCTGAATAAACTGCAGCCGCCACTTCTTCGTAAACAACTCAGGAACCAAGTGCTTCAGTTTCTAAGTCCGTCAGTAGTAGTAGCCAGCAAACACACGTGGTGCAAGCTGGACTACCTTGACATTCTGGAAATACATACATGTAACGTGCACCCTAAGCCACTGGGAAGAGCAGTCAGCAGAAATCCAAGAAATGGGCAATAGCCTACAATCTAATTGAACACGCACTACGGTCTTATTTACACTGCTATCATATTATTTGTACCCAAGGATTGAAGGCCAGAGTGAAGAACAAGAGCCACTGACACACAACAGCCTAGAGTTTTAGGCTCTGCACGTGACATTGATTTTACACCCAATACCAACCTAAGGTACAATCAACCACCTCACCACTTACTCCCCGTATGGAATCCACACTCCTCGTCACTACGGGATTTCAATCAGAATTTCAGAGGAGCCATACAAAGTTCAGGCTTCCATTCGGCACGCGAAGTACTGTGCGTGGCTTCAGTTAGGAGCACTCATGATTGCTTTACTTTCCCAGCACGCTGCCAGCATTAGTACCGCTCACGGTCTGCATTCGGGCCCGGTGGCTCAGCGCCGGAAGAGTTGTTACCGCTCAGACACACCAGGATTAGTGTTATCCATGCGCTGATATTCACTCACCGAACAGAAACAGCTGGTGGCTGCACGGAAGACTTTCTGGTGTCAAAACCCCTCCCGTTAGCTCAGCCTTTTCTAGCCTTTCACTTAATCCAACGGGGTTTGCTTTATTCCCCTCCCTCCAGCCCGAGATTTAGCTCATTCAGTAGAGTAGTCACTAATCAGTATAATGTTTTTGCTCTGGCAAAGCGAGGAAGCGACCTCTTCCTTCTTTCCCTTTCCCAAAGCCATTCACTGTTAAAACACTAATGCTCTTCTCGCAGCCAGCTCAGCGAGCAGCGAGGACACGATGACCTCGTGTGGCAGATCCCGCACGTCGCTTCGCCGCCGCCACAAACTGCAGCGACCGCAGCACGCTTCTCCCCATCAGTTTTTATTTCAAGACTAAACTTGTAATAAGTTTCCGTTCCTCACAAGCGGTGACAGTTTTCAGTGGCCACGTTTTTCAGTGAACTAACTTGAACGTAACTGACATTGCACGGAGGGCTTTTAGTATCTTTAAAAAAAAAAAAAAAAAAGTAATTTCTGCTGGCCACAAATCTGGGCCAGTGACCCCTTTTCATGAGGACATCAAAACATCCCGGCGAAAAAACTAAAACCAGGGCTGCCTTCGTTCTCAATTATTCAATAGAGCACTTCAGACCTACAAAACTGCACATCAATATTAACTAACTAATGCTCCCAGCCTTCTGAAGACACAGGGTGATATCAATATTTTAAAGCGGAAAAGACTGAGAGGCAAAGACTGATTTACTCACCGTCACGCAACGAGTTTAAACGGGAGCTGGGAAAACAACCTTGGAGTCCCTACACCTCGTTATGCTGAAACCTCTTGGAAAAATAGCAATCGCACGCTGTTTTTCCCCTAAGATCTAACTTAATTATTACTACATACGTTCTTCCCTGGTCTATACTTAACAGTTTACGGTGAATTTCTCTTGTGTCATTTTTATTTCACAAATAAGATTCCTGAGGTCTTTAATTACCGAGAAAAGAACAGTGTAACCTCAACACTAATCACGTTTTATATCTACGTCCATGATTACGAGGTCTGCTTAAATAAACAGAAAACAGTAGGAATAAGTAACTGGCACACAATTATACAAAATTAAGTTCTAGATACAAAATCGGTTGCTGCTCTAAGAAGCATTTATATTAAGAGAGCTTAAAATCCACCGTACAAAAAAAACTACAAGGACTGAAAATAAAATGAGGCAGTATTACGTCCACTGCTCACACGTATACTTGCACAGCAATTAAAACGCTACCAATCAATATTAGAACCTGTAGCCTAGCTGGAAAAAACTCAACAGAACCTGCATCCCGATCCTGATGACCCTTGATTAAAACAAGCAAGCGTTTCTACCCAGTTCCATCAAAGTATCTCTTACCCAAGGGGAGAGAAAGGGACACACCACTCAAAGGCTGAAAATGCACCATCGCCAAAGAGGAGGTATCAGTTCAGAAGCCCTCCGTTATCTCTAATAGGCAGAAAAACCAACACCATTGCTGTTTTTTCAATCCTAGGAAGATTTAAGCAAGGAAAAGAATACTGACAAACGTGAAAGTCCGAGGTACTGTTAGAGCTGTGAGGTCTGAGCTGAGGCACAGGCGGCAGAGTCTCAGGACATCCCCGCTTCTCTTTCTGCTGCGTCTGTCCTACATACCCACCACTGCACCATCGTGCACTTCAGCCCGGCCAGTTTCAAAGCCCCTGAGAAGCTTGGGGGCAGCTGGGGTGTGTGTTTTGGTTTTGTTGTTGTTTTTTTTTCTCTCCACAGCAATTAAAAACAGTCTAATAATTGGGCACGCCTTTGCTCCTTCAAACCCAAACTTGGCAGTCACAAGATTTTGGAAAGCTTTCTGGAACGGGATGCAGATAACCTGCCACAGAATTTCTGTGTTCCCTGTGATGGGTTGAAAAAGAAGTCTTTATTAGAACTCCGGCTTGTTTACTGCTTGCAATGAGCACTGTCATTCCAATTCCTGTAATTAAATCCACAATTTTGACAGCTGAAACTGTAGGAATAATTGCACTGTTAGTCAAAGTAAGTTGTTACTGTTCCGACTGTTGCCAAGAACGTTTTAAAGGCTTCTACTACGTGTTTCAAGTAAATCCGAACTGAATCTTCATCCCTTCCACCTCACTTCATTTCTGGAGCAAAGACCTTAAAAATCTTTCCTTTTACGAGACAACCTTGACGTCCAAACCAAGATCTTCTACCGTACTATTGCTACATTCCACTATAACATAAATACTATACAGAACACTGATCAGTAAAGTGTATGTATGATACATTTTATATAATCCTGTCTCTATCCCATAAGATCATTTCCCATAGGTGAAAACAATGTGAAGCCAGTCAGCGTCTTTCAGACATCTCCGAAAACTCATACACCAAATACACCCAGAATAGATAATCTCCAATTCATCCATTGCACTAGTGTTACGAACCGGCGATCTCTAGCATTACATATCTACAACGTGATTTCTTTCGCGAGACAAGGGAGCCAACACTACCAAGCGTTCAAAAAGGCTTTCCAACCACTTTTATTTTTCGGTCAACGGTTAGCCAACGCCAGCACAATTCCCACCACAAAAGATGAAATTTCATCTCAAATTAGCAGGCACCGCAGCAGACAACAAAACGCTTTACAATCAAATATTGCATTCAAAAGCCAGCTGTGCAATCAGTCAGAAACGTTTAAAGCAGAACAAAGCAGCTCATAAAACACAGCACTTGAGATGTGTACCCTGCGCAGTTCATATTTTCTGCACCTGAAACAAAAGTGGCTCAGTTAAATAAAACAACACGCACTAAAACAGCAGCTACTCCACAAAAGGTCTCCCCTTCTTACTACAAGAAGATGAGAACGGACAGCCTGCTTCGAATATTGCAGTTTCTTGTGTAAGCACCCAGAAGGCCCAGTGAGCAAATGGAGAAGCTGGAACAAAAGCAGGAAGCCACCTCTGACATCCAAAACGTGATTAAGGAAAGGTTTAGAAACACGTCATTTACAGAGAGAGGCCATTTGCAAAATTTTCTTCTTCCTTTTACGGGACCCGTCAAGCAAACATACTCCTCCACAGGAAAAGAGAACTTGCCAACAACCAAACCCAGGTCTGTTTTATTAAGAGCTTAGAAAAAAACAAAATGGGGGTGGGGGGAACCAAACATGCTAGAGAATAGAAAGCCTCTTGACATCCGAGTACGCAGTGAAAACAGATACAACAACTATTTTGGGATCTACAAAATTTCCGCCGTCTTTGGATTTGTTGTAATTCAGTGTATTGTGTGAAGAACTTCATCTACGAAAATTGTCAGGTGACTTTTTTTTTTTTTTTATACCTTACAATATAAAACTCCAGGTTATATTAAAATTCTCTCGCCAGCAAAAATGGGGTTTACTTTTTTCTTCCTCAGAACAGCGAGACATCCATTACCAACCAATTCCACTAAAAAAAAAAAACCCACAACCTTCTTGAAAATTAAATAGCTACCGGGCACAAAATAAATTAAAACAATACAATGAAATACTCCAGAAGAACTTATCCGTCGGATTAGAAACAGGCGCAACATTTGGGAACTCTCAGAATTCTCGTACCTTCCAAATTGGTGTGTGTTACTTAATATAATACTTAACAGACCTACTGATTTATTTAGTCGTTTCCCTATTCACAAAGTTTGTTTGTTCCTCACAATTAAACCAACAGGATTGAGTCCTGCCTCTCCAGAGGCCTTCTATAAAAGCAGAAGCTGTACTTCAGACTTTGATCGCACAGATGTTTGGAACACTTTGACTCAGCCCCGCGCTTCAAAGGGGATTATAACGTGCTCAAAAATTCTTTGACCTGCAAAAAGAAATAGATATTGTCAATCAAACTAAGTATTTATCAACAGAAATCAACATTTACCTCTCCATTGCCTTATGCTTTACTACAACCTACAGGAACTGGGAAAAATAACCCGAGGCTCGGCTACGCCATTTCTTGTCCACCGAGAACTTTTTCAGCCACGGTACCTGTAATTTAGCAGGTGCCGAGAGAGACGCATTGGAATGATGCTCGTTCCTCCCACGGTCCTAAACTACAGCCCTACATCCCAAATGAATTATCTTAAAAGCAGGTCTAGCCTAAACATCAGGAAGATAATGACCACCTGAAAAGATCAGTCATTTGGAAAACACCACGTCACACCCACTACCAGAACAGCGTTCACATTTCATGTCAATGAACAACCCAATGCATCTAATTAGCACGTTCCTTGGAATTTGAGGTTGGCAAATACATAATAGAACAATACCTAGCAGAACCGTAGTACTTGAAAAAAATCCCATCCTGTAGAACAATGCCATAAATAGTTCAGCTGCTGTCAAACTCCATTTCCAGTATTTGAAGAGCAGCTCAAACGGCTACAGCTACCTAAAAACTAATAATGACCTTCTGGCCCAGAGAATGTTATCCGGAACCCCGACTCGGAAATCCATGATCCTACAGAGAGCACCAAGAGCCAGTACAGCACCTCAAATAATCCACGAGAACGGGACCCAAACCAGGCAGCGTGCCCGGCAGCGGGCTAGCACTACACTTAAAAGCGTGGTCACTTCAGACAACACCTTAAATTCAGGTCAGAACCAAAGGTCGCAGGCCGACAACGTGCTGAGCAGGCGCTTCTTGCCACAGGCAGGCGTACCTTTTGTTGTGTCCCCTCCACTCCCCTTCCCCAAAAGGAAAAGCGTAATTCCTCCCTCCCTTCAAAGCGCAGGGATAGGAAGAGGCGGCAGCAAGGGCCACGCCGCCTTTTTTAAAATACAACCACCCAGCAGATACAAGACACAAGGAATCCAGGCCCAGGCACACGATTTCTATCTCTGTTTCAAGAGCATTCTAGCGACTACGCTGTGATACAGCCTCAACAGGGAGCCTTTTCCTCTCTGCCCACTCAGGCTGGACGACTGCAATAAAGAGGAACGTGGTATTCCTCTTTTGGCAGAGGCTCTCATACACAGAGCCATCTGTAAACATTTTATGCAAATTCCCAATGTGAAGTGGAAACAGACCTTGGATCACATTCTCCAGCTGTGACCCTTCCCAGTTCAGGGCTCGAGGGGGTGGAAAATAAGAGGTCAAATCCCTTTGCGTAGAGAAGGGAACACATAACTGTTCCAATACTGTGACTTGAAAGGCATCAAGAGAAAGCCACCCTCTGCTTTAGAAAATAGCAACATTAATACTACGTGATGAACGTTACACACTAGGCTGAGTTTCAGGACAGGTCTCTGAAAGCGGGCGTCGCAAGAGAGGGGAGAAGGAAGCATACGGGTTTTGGGTCCCCACTGGACCTAAGCGTACACTAAAGGCCAAACAGCCTCATAAAGAGCATAGCAGTTGTGGGGCTCCACTTAGGAAACGCATTAAGAAAAAAAAAAAATACGGCTAACACAGGGTTTAGGCTGATCCCGGATAACCCGACAGCTACACCGTACGAAACTCCTCTCAAAGCCCGATTTAGGTGCCTGAGCTTGGCCTTATCTCATGGTGCAGACGGGAAGCGCATTCATCCTGCGGCTGCAATGTCCAGTCATTCCACCAATTAACAAGCTTTAAAAACGCAAATATGATGAAGGCTGGTTTTAATCAGGTGAGCAGTTCTACTTCTCAGTGGATGAACGGAGATCAAAAGACCATTTATTCCCAAAGAGCGGAAGAATGTGCACATACCATCCCTAAGGTCTGCAACTCATTGCAGCTACTCAAATAAAGGTCACACTATCCTCAGCTGAATCTCATCATTATTCAACTCCCAGACACCTGAGCAGTTAAGAGCTTGATGGTTTGGCCTAGCTTTAAAAATATATATTGCACCTTTTTGTGCTAAGGATTAGGTCTTCTTAATGCAAATAGAAACCTCAACTTGAACTCTTTTTATATCAAATAGGCATTTTTTTTCCATGCCTTCAAATGAAACGAGAAAATATTTCAGATATACATTCAGCATTCCTTCCTGAACAAAATAAAAAGCTACATTTGAAAAGCATTCCCTGAAGCTTCAGGCCACTGCTTTTGAGCAGGGTTTTGAATAACACTTTTATAAACACAACTGAAGGGAAAAACCTTAATGATAGTGCCAACGTAATAAACAAGACTAACAATAAGCAGTGATGCAGCAGGCCAGAAGACTGCTCATTATATGAACCTAACTCCACAACTTAAATATTTTAGAAGGATGATTATACAGTTTAGCTAGAAATACCTGCAAAACCTAAAATAGTTTGCCATTGGCTCACTGCTTTGGATCAAAATTGGGCTGCAGGTTCAGTAAATGTCCTTCAATTTTCCATCGTAATGGTTTGGTACTGTATTTTCACAGTACCCGGAACCACAATTCTTCTACTGACTAACCAGCACTGTAGATTAGACACTTTCGCACCTCGTCCAAGGAAAACTTTACTCCAGATACCCAACCCGGACCTGTGTAGCCTTCATCCTCTCTCCCTCATCAGCTACCCTCATCCTCTCCCACCCCCACCGCGTTTCTTAGGATACCTGCACAATGTTAGAGGCAGGACGGAGCAAATAACAGTTCTTTTAAACAGCTGAGGGTTATTTAAATTAGAAATTATACGTGCAAACAAAGCTACTAGTGAAAGTCTTCTCAAAGAAGCCTGGAATATTTCCTCCCCCTTTTCTTTTTTAATGGAAAAATAATGTAGGAAATAGCATGAAAAAACCACGTTCTATGGGTTCTAAGCCTAGTCTGACTTCAAAAAATGCTCTACTTGGAGATGCAAGAAGTATCCTGAATTCGTTTTGACGTGCTGGCAATAAATCATCAGTTTGTTCTGCTTGTGAAATTTTACCTTTTCAGTCATGTGATCATATCTGTCCTTTTTGCCTTTGAAGTCTTCATTAACATCTAACGTTAAAATAGGTATTTCTTGTAGATATTCAAAATCCGTCCTGTGTTGGGATAGGAGCAAAGCGAGTATTACTAGCTGAAACAAGTATGCATCATTCAAGTCTCTGTTAGTATTTTCATTACGAATCCCATGAAAAGAACTGCACATATAAATTAAAGCCATGAATCGTGAATATAAAGCAGCTCGAATTTACAGTGTGGCTCCTAGGATATGTTATTGCTTCTTGAACATTCTGTTCCCTCAGCACCTGAAGTTAAATTCAGCTGTGTATTAAAATTAGTTCAGCTGAATCCTCTGCCATTCAGAGCTCTACGTGAAGAGAACTCAAGGCATGTTGCAGGTCCTAGCAATAATTAACACGCTGCACCGCCAATACCACTAAGGAAGTACAGATAGAAATATTCCTGGAGTTTAACCTGACACATCATAGGAAAAGATGTAGTTTCACCGCTGGAAAGAGCATTATGGAACACCTTTGCAAAGACTTACCATCTTTAAGTAACCATGTAAAAAAGACCTACCGCAGAGTCCTATGCTGAAGCCAACTTTCATGTTTGTAGTGAAGCTTCTCCAGATATTCAATGGGAATTTCTTGCTCTTCGTCTCTTCCACGCAAATAAATCCTATTTAAGCATTTCTAAAGGCAAAAGATATTACAATAAATTTTTAAAAAAGGTTGTTTTTGCAGACCTACAGAGGAAGTCTAGTTTGTTGAAGTTTTTTTTGCCAGCCCTTCCTACTGTGCCACTCATTGCCAAAGATGAATATTCAACTTACTATCTTATGAGCACAGAAACACTATGCCATGTTCAGCTGATGGAGCCCAGAGACTACGCACAAAATCAAGAAGGACCCACAGTAATGTATCAGGTTATTTCTCCGCTGCAAGGAAAGGCCTAAATAAGTTCTTTATTAAAAGAAGGGGCACCAGCGTATTGCACGAAAAGAGCACTGAAATACCCATTTGACATGACAGACAGGCATTTCAAATGCTCGTTACGTATTTCTGGCTCTTAGGAACCCATTTTTCAAACTTAGTAAGTCGTTTGTTCCTGTCCTGAGCACATCCAAAGCTTCAATAACAAGCCAATCAAAACTGTTGTACTTTGTAATTTAAATATACGTTGTTGACTTGAAGAGGAACAAAAGAATGCCCTCAACAGCAAGCCGGGTAAAAAAAGCCCTCAGAGAAACTCTACCATGTCAAGTTACGCAGTTGTTTACAACAATAACAAAGTTGAAAGCGTGAAAGTTGGACGCGACCTTGAAGTTAATTACCGCAATTAGAGCTCTCCTAAACTCCTGTGTTTTTCTCTTGTTCCTCTAAGTTTCGTACTCAAAACGTAATATTCATGATGTTGTTTTCCCCTTTTAAAAAAATATGAGATGCCCAAAGGTCAAAGCAGTGTCATAAAGCCTCACAGCCAGTAAGTGCACTCATCTGGATGAGCGCGGTTCCTCCAGCTGAAAGGGCTTTACACACACCCCCCCAAATCAGCTGCGACCTTAACTGTAGCATTAACTATAAATTGCTCTATCACAGCAATCTTCCTACAGCTATTTTGTATTTTCCTTTTTTTTTTTAGTTCCAGTGGTATTTTTTTGTTTGCTCATCGCATATTCTGTTTTCACAATTAGAAAAATCATCTTCATCATAATTTGCACAAGCTACATTTGAAAGAACATTCTTCATTTAAGTATTTCCAGACTGTATTAGTCATAACACAAGTACTGTAGTCTTCAGGGGGAATACTACAATCGGAATGAACTATAATCAGTGAAAGATACGGGTCGTTCAAGATTCTGAGAAGATTTCATTGCAAGGAGATTTCTCAACTGTTTCCTTGCCAGAGACCTTCAAAACAATCCTTGAAACAAAGATACAGTAGTATGCCATGACACACAATTGTGACCTTACGGGAGTTGACTGCAAGCATATTATTCTTTTATCATAAAAAAGGTTTAGAATCATAGTTAAACCCTACATTAAAAAAAAATACCCAAGAAGCATAGACAAAGATCAAATTTTACAGCCAAGGCACAGAACACGTACTGTCGTTCTCTGTGCGGTCATCAATTTTTATTCCTCACCTCAGGAGTGGCTCTGAGATAAATGATCCCATCCAGCGCTAGGCTTTGACCAAACTGCTTATTCATCCAGTCATGCCAGTCTTGGTAAATAGTCCATTCAGTTTCATTCATGCAATCAGACTCATAAAGATTAGCTGCGAAGATATATCTGTAAACACAAAATAGTGACGTAAACGAACATCAGCTTGAACACAGTTATCACTTTGTTTGCCTCAAGTACTGCACGGTAACTAGAAAAGAAGCTGAGCACAGTAATGCCGTAATTTCTTCGCTGTATGCTTGGACTGGAAATAAAGAGCTGGTATCCCGTCCTGTAACGACGGCCACGGCAGCTGCCCACGGCAGTGTCCACAAAAAGCAGGAACATTCGCAGCTCGGGTATCGGTTCAGGAACAATCTACAAACCACCGCTGGTTTGTATGCGGCAGTCAGTTATTTACAATATATTAGAACACCGTGAACACCTCAGGATTACGGGATGGGCTTTCGTTGTCAAATCTATCCTTCCCAATCCATAAACACAGGGTACAGCAATACGAAATATTCCCTTTCAAGAAGCATAAAAGAAAGCACGATTAAGTGACAAAGAAATAAAGCGTTCTTGACTGTTCTTGATGCCTACCCTCCTCTTTTCTTCGAAGGGAAACGTGCATGCAGAAGGCATAAAAACAACTTACCCACAAAGAACGATCTGGTTAATCGAGGTTATACAACAAAACTATAAAGTCTCAGACCAGTAATTTTACTTTGCTGTCAACGCCAGTGAGAGAAAGGTAAAAAAACAGTATCAAAATTATGCCGGAAGGAGGTGAAAAACTGAGTCACGCTCTGCTTTTTCCTTATTTATGCATTTTACTTTGGAGAATTTTGATCCTCCCTTTAAGGATTTCAGCCCAACATACCTGTCGCTGTAGACAGATCGCTCGAAGAACACCACAGGATTCTCCGCCTCTCTGAGTTTGCCCTCAAGGGATCTGAGCTGAGCCCGGATCCTGCTGAGACACGCGTATGTCTGGAAAGTGAAAGACCACCTCTCTGGTTTCTCATACATCATCCGAAGCACATTTCCGCCACTCTTCTGTGATGTAGTCAGCTCCTGGTTTTAAACAAATACAGTGACTTTCAAGTTGAGGAAATGGACGATTAAGGTAAAACAGAATTGCTCTAGTACGTTAAAGCTGTTCAGCCTTTATTTCAGGTTTACAATTGCACCATTTACCTCTCAACCGTATTTGTAATACAAGGCGTAAATGTCAGTAATGTTATTCCTCCTGTGGCACTGAGCTGAACAAGCAACTCTCTGCAATCTGCAACGTCAAAAGGCTCAAGCACCAAAGCCCTTTGATCACTATTTACAAGCTTTTATCAAAGAACAACATCCTATCAGTGCAAAAAGTCAAGAACATTGTAGAAAACTCCGTGTTCCTTTTCGTCTGACAAATGTGAGTTCAAAGTTGGGCTCGTTTTGTTTTTCCATCTATTAATTACAATTCCTATGTTACCAGCTGCTGATGCAGCATCCGAAGAAATGATTATGCTCTCATCTCCTGAACCGGGAGGTTCAGAACAGACTCCAGGCCAAAGATCTCCCTCAGCCCGCGAGGGAGATCAAACACTTCAAGACAGCCGCCAAAGCTCATGGAAACGGAAAGCCGCGAGGCTCAGTTTTACTGGAAAACACACCTACCAAAGGAGACTGCTTCTGTCCCAATCTTTTTGCTACATTAACAGCAAATCCAAATCCTGCCATATTGTCAAAAACCTAGAGACAGAGGTCAACACCTAGGTGACAGCAATTAAGATCCTGAAATTTCAGGTTTCGTCCTCATCTCTAATTCCCTGCAACCATAGCTACGCTAGTAAAGCAAACGCGCCCAGCACCAAGCTCTGACACTGCGGGCAAGCGGCACACAAGGGCAATATCCACAGCACTGAACTTTCTGAGACTCCAAAAGGAGTCAATTACACGCCGTGCACTTTCAGCAGAGCCCCTGGGCTACCGTCCTGCCCAACCCGTGCCTAGAAACTGGTTGGTAGAGTCCTAGCAGGCACGGGACAGAAGTCCATTAGGGAGAGGGGACGCAGCCTGGTTCCACTAGCCAGGGTATGCCCTCTACTCCGTAATCAATCGGAGAAGATGCAGCTACAGTGACCTTTCACAAGTCACGAGATGCTGATTTATCAGTTTCACCAGTAAGAAATAAAAGATATAGAACTACCCTCTGGAAAAGATTCCAATATCCTTGAAAAACATTGTATTGAAAAGGACAGTGCTACGCCAACTGAAGTATTTCAGGTGCAACTTTCCTAAGAACTAACAACAATAAAAGCAGGAAGGCACATCTCTCTCGACGAACACGCATAAAAACGGACTTCACAAATTTTTATTATCTCTTTTTTCTTCTGGTGCTGTAAGATAATGAAGACAACAGCTTTATTTAAGATGGAAAAGTGAAAGTCTACTTTCTGGTCTTAAATTATATTAAAAAAGCGATAATCAGAATCTTTAATGCTGGTAACTTTCCTCAGAAAAGGGAAGGAAAAGAGGAAAAAATAGGCAAAGGCCTACTGTTCATGCTGTACAATATTCTTACTAGAGACAAAACGGGTGCGCAGTACTGTGCTGCTTTATGGCCCTCTGCTCTCACCTGGTTAGTTCACAGTCGCCAAGAGGAACTCCTGCCTAACTTTTTTCCATCCCTTGCTTCTACACGTGAAATAGAACAGGCTTTTACTGCTTTTATAACTGACATCCTGACATTGAATAACATTTATTCTATAATACGCCGAGCAGACAGCAAAACAGGAACACAAATATTACGGTAAGAATCAGCAAAAACATTGCTGTGACATACATTTTCTAAAATACCTAGTCTATATATTGGACTTCTAAAATTAGAAGAACATTTGACCGGTTTTGACGTTTGGGGGTCGTCTTTATTTTATTTTAAGAGTTTCATCTTAGTTTTTTACCATACCTCGCAGTCCTCTTCGGTGTTTTGCTGAACATTGCACCATCTAGCGACAGGCTCAGGAACAACCTCCCATTCCTCATCGGCTTGTTTGAGAATATTCACAAACGTTGATTTCCCTGCGGCTGTAGAAAAAGCATTCAGGAAGAACAGCAGTCAAAAAACACCGATAGTGTCATCATTTCAGTACGAGGCAACTCAAGTTTCAAGTCCCATAAATGAGCCTCCCACATCCATGTACCTTTGACTTCATGACAAGCATGAATCAGAGAGGATTGTGTACCACACCTCATCAATTAATTGAGCAACTGGAGTGTTCTTTTTCTTTACTTCGTACCACACAACACCAATACCAAATTTAACAAACATCAATACCGACAAGTCCCAGGCCAGATCAATTATCTAAATTCTACAAAGTTACATTTGCAATTAGAACAGCAAGCATTACATTTTTTTAAGATACTTAGTGGTCTGGTTTCAGGCATGAACTTGCGGTCTTCTGAAACCGTTTTATGAAGGGGGGGAAAAAAAAAAGCAAGCAATGACAAAAAAAAAACGTCAAGCAAAAGCCGCCGTTTCTCAAACGACGGTGCAAAGATGCATTACTAGTTACTTCCTACAGCACAGCAGTCATTAATGGGCTCCCAACTGGAAAAAAAAAAAGCTCAGGACATTTTAGAAAGAGATATTTGAACCTCAGAGAAGCCAACCAGTTGGCTATCAACCACCACAGTACGTATCACTAAGCTGACACCCTGGCAACTCCTACCCTCCATTTTAAGCACAGCCTCTTGCCAAGAAAAAAAAAAAAAAAGGACAAATATTTCCCTATGAAGAGCCCATAACTTTTCCTGCTCTTTCTAGCAGGTAAGCAGGCTTCCCTCATTAATTTGCACGAGTACTGAACGTGATGAGTTTAACCTGGCAGCCTGTATTCACACAGGTGTTACACACTACCATGAGGACAGGTGTGGGAGAAGTCTTATCCAGGACTTCAGCACAAAAAGACGAGTAAATAAAAAAGGATAACCGAAAGCTTTTTTCCCCTCCCCCTCCCAAATCTCAACATTTTTATAGCATTAATTCCTCCAGTGTCGAGGTAAAGCTTCTAAAGTTATTCACAGAATCATGGAATGGTGAGGGTTGGAAGGGAGCTCTGGAGATCATCTAGTCCAAGGCCCTGCCAGAGCAGGGTCACCCAGAGCGGGTTGGACAAGAACTCGGCCAGGTGGGTCTGGAGTAGCTCCAGAGCAGAAGACTCCACCGCCTCTCCGGGCAGCCTCTTCCAGTGCTTTGGCACCCCCAAAGTAAAGAAGTTTTCCCTCGTGTTGAGACGGACTTTCCCGTGTTCCAGTTGGTGCCCGTTGCCCCTTGTCCTGTCACCGGGCCCCACTGAAAAGAGCCTGACCCCATCCTCTTGCCCCCTGCCCTTCAGATATCCATCAGCATTGATAAGTTTCCCTCTCAGCCTTCTCTTCTCCAGGCTGAACACACCCGGGTCTCTCCGCCCTCCCTCGTCAGAAGCGCTCCATTCCCTCCGTCATCTTTATACGATCCCTCCGCCGGGCTCTCTCCACCACGCATCCCTTCTGGCTGCCCCCCCCCCCCCGCCGCCTCCTGCCCTGCCCCGAAGCGGCGAGGAAAACCGGGAGGCGGCGGCCGCAGAGCCCCGCCGGAAGGGAGGCCCGGGGCGGGGAGGCCCGTCCCCACTCACCGATGTTGCCCTCCACGGCGACCTTCTTGATGCGGCCCTCCAGGCGGCCGCGCTTGGGAGGGGTGGCCATGGCGGCGGAGAGAAGCGGCCCCAACGGAAATAACCGCCGCGCTCGCGCCCGCCTTCGAATCTGGCGCCACCACCGGCGCCCCCAGCTACGGGTGGCGGCGAGGGACAGAAAGGAGAGAGAAGGCGGCGGGCGCGGAGGGCGCCGGGCCGGGCAGGCGGCAGGGCGGGGGGTGGAGCGCCGAGCTGCCGATGGAGGCAGAGCTACGGATGGGAAGAGCACATGGATAGGCGGGCGCCACCCCTGTCACAAGTTGCTGGGTTCTCGGCCGACAAAGGCCACAGGCGTCACCGACCGCTGCTGCCGAGCAGCCCGTTTTGCTAAAATCGGCCAGAAACACCTTACAAATGACAGGCAGGTGGGATTTCAAGAAGATCGTGGTGACTTGCTCAGAAGGTTATTGCTGAAAACCCTAAAAAACCACCTCCAGCCAGCCACCCAACCCGCACTGGACAATGCGTTTCCCAAAACACCGTCACCGCATACGACTGTTTGGGTTGACCGAGTTCAGTGGGGCAAAAAATCCTCAAATTGATAAAAGGGGCCCAGGCACTGCAGCCGGTGGGGCCAACACACCGTCCCTCCACTGCAGCGTGTTTTGGGAGGGAAGTAAAAGCCAGATTTTTTACCCCTTTTTTTCAGGGACGACTCCCCGCGTGTGCGAGCGGCGGCGGATGCAGACAGGGGGGCAGGAATCCTGGACTTGTCGGGGTCACAGGGGGCTTTTAGGAGGAAAAAAAAAAAAAAAAAAAAA
>VYZM01005613.1:870149-883903 GCA_013398915.1 Dromas ardeola | reverse complement strand
CAAAAAAACAAACCAAACAAAAACCCTCCGAAGCAGAAGTATGCCAAGAAATGAGAACGACTGCACTGGTATCACCCCAAGGAAATCCTCACTTGTAAATATTTTTCTTTTGAATTTGTTGCTGGTACGTGACACCAAAGCAAAGAGACAGCTTGAAATCTAATGGAGGGTATCTCCTATTTAGCACCTTGGCGCGGGCTCCTGCCATTCTCGCTCTCGTGTTTTGCTGCGATGGGATAAACGTGAGCTCTGGCACTTGTTAAAGGGCTCCTCTCCAGTAAGCGTTTACCAGTATGGTGAACGTGCACACCCAGCCTCTTCAGCAGCACTGACTCAACTCAAAGAGGTTTTCATTGGAAAGTTTACAGCATTTTTAATATCAAACTGCAGCGGCAGCGCTCTTCACGCCTCCGTAGCTGGAAATTTTCAGTCATTAAACACTCCTCAGATAGAAGCACGCAGAAAAGGCTGCGTGTGTAAAAGCACGTTCTTCAGTTCAGCTTCCTGCATGACTGAAGCCTGCTTAAAATAGAGCAGCTCAAATCGGGGAGTTAAGCTGCTTTTGCGTACTCAGGTGGATGCCGACCGCTCCCGTAACTCTGAAATGACACTAAGTCTTCAGTCCTGACCTAAGCGAGCCCTCCAGCGCTGCAGCCGGAGCCAGCACGGGACGGTACTTGCCCAGTCCAACACACGGGACATTCCGCCCACGGGAGCTCCCGCTTTCTTACCAGCCCATCCCTCGACTCCAGACAGCAGCATTCGGGTGCTACAGCACTGACTCTTCCACTGGCCAACACAATTGCTTGGGGAAATCCAGTATTTGCCAGACCAGGTACGTCCTACGAGCAGAAGGACTGCCAGAAGCACTGGGGTGAATACCGCAGTCACAGGCCACTTGCCAAAGCAAAGGAAACTGTGCTCCTGCTTCTTGGTTGCTTTTGCCTCTAATGCCTATTTTTCCAACCCCCAACTCCCTGAAGAGGTAACAGACATTGAGTATCTCCTCTCTTTTCCTCCCACGCGTGCGTACGCACATGGAAGAGTCAAGATCCTTAGGGCTGAGAAAGGGTAAGACGCCATCTTTTTCAAAGTAGGACTTTGTTAAAACATTTGAGGCAAAGCTCTCTTTGCGTCGGCAGCTTGACTCAGCGTGGACTGTGGTAACTCCAGTCCAATCCCAACAACACTCAACGTTCAGAAAAACACAAAATAAAAGTCCTTTCCTTTGACATCCACGCATCGAGAAAACTTGGTAATTCTGTAGGACACAAACAAAGCTGAAACGTAGGGACAACGGAATAGATCACTTGTCCTTCGAGAAGATTATCCTGGGCAGCGACATCCATCTGCCAAGGAGCCAAATACATTGTACATTTTCTTGAACTGGAATGAAGCTTCAAATGAAACTAAGGACTCTCTTAACTACAAATGCTAAACTGCAGGTGTTCTGCAAGCAGCAAGCGTCGCCAAACCTAAATTCAGTACGAACCCCCCTGCACGACCCTTCTTCTTCACCCCGCAACACTCAGCGTTTCCATTTCTAAATAGGCAGCAGTGAAACAGGAACACAGTGCCAGTTTCTGGCTCAATACTAGCTTTTCTCAATTGTTCTCGTCTGTTCAGGAAAAATAAAATAAACTAAAAAAAAGAAGAGAGAAAGAAGAGGTAACAAAACATTCAATTGCTTCTCCAGGAAGCAGTTTAAGCAGACTAGGAAATTTCACTCCATTGAAGAGAACACAGTTCTTAAAATAACCTTCAGATGCTTCTGAAGTACATCATTTTAACTCAGAAGTAGTGATTCCGGTCTCCCAAATGAGTCTATGTTTATCACTGGGCTTAGATGTTTATTAGCTGGCTAAACTAACGGCCACTTAAAGATTTTGCAGGCTGCTGCACAGTGTTTTCCACTTTACTCAGCATTTTCAGTCAAGCAAGAGCGCACAAAACGTAAGCTCAATTTTCTGCCGCATGCTAACCTTGGCTTCACCTGTAAATTTTCGAGGTTGGAGAACCTGTCTAGCATATACCAGCCAGTCACGGTCTTCACGTTGCTCAGGTCTAGAAATGGTGGTTTTGCAGCGTCACAATCTAGCAAAGGCTGGCAACCTTAACCCCCTACTGTACTGTATTTGGCAACTAGTGATATCTTGGGCTCGAACTTAATATAGATTCCTATGAATCTGAAATACAATGGCTTTGACAAGAGCCATAAAAGAACAAGAGACAGACAGACATACAGGCTTGTGCAATGGGAAACCTGACTGACAGAACCGCAGCAGAAATCTCCAAGTGATCGCCTGTGGATCCCCCCAGAGGTTAACTTCTCGCAGGCGACTCCCATTCCCAGTTGGAGAAAAGAGAAGGCTAGACAGACAAAATCATTAACCCAGGTGGGCGAAGGCCACATTTTGATTAGGTTTCCTCAGAAGCAAGCCACTACAAATTCACTATTCTTTTCCCAACTGCTGTAGTTCCTCGGAGCTGGGCTGCAATTTTCAATGGGGCAGAACACCATCACACGAACGTAAATCCAAAGCGGTCCAGGAAATTCTATTCCCTCCAAGATACATTTCCTACCAGAGAAAACACCGGCCACCAGCGCTCCTCTACAGAGCCAGCATTCATAGCTTACAATCATTTCACTAGTTACTTTTCAAACCAGATTTTTGTTAGTATTACCCCCCCAGTGCGTTTTTTATATGGAGTATTTTCCCTACCTATAGTTGTGCAAACTAACCGTTCATTTGGCAAATGCTAGGAAACTTCAGCAAAGTGACTGACAAAGGTTGACGCTTCCCTGTTTAAAAAAATAAAAGCAACTACTAAAAGCCAAAACCAATGGCAACAGACATGTAACTACTTGCTAAGTGCAGGTTCTTTGTAATTTTGACAACCGCCTCCACCATTTTGCTTTAGCGACTAGAACTTCACCATCGCTTTCCTTAATAAGAAATACTTAGTTTCGAAAAATTCTATATTAATCTCTAAAAAAATAAGACAAATATTTGTATTAAAAGCTGGAGATCATTGATTTCAGTAAGTTATGGCTTTTTTTTCTTTTTAGTGTAAGCATATATATATTTTTTTTTCTAAAGGAAGTATCAGTAAGTGTCCTGGGTGTTAGTTCATATTTTCTGTTTCCAGCAACGTTCAGTATTGTATGTGCTTTGCACCTCAGAAGTGAGTCTGCCAAGGCACTTAGAGAATGTAAGCAAGTCTTTTAGGGACTTCATGAAAATGGGCAACCACTGACACAATACAAGAACCCATCCACCAGCAGAGTCAATCCCCCAACCAAGCACCTTTCCTTTATAAACACTCAGCACCTGCTAAAATTCCACAATGAATTAACAACAATCGGGGAAGGAAAAAAAAAAAAAAAAAAAAAAAAAAAAAAAAGCTATTTACCTCGTGTCACTAACAGATATAAGATTTCCCCTAATAAAAGCACAGAAAGTACATCTTGGCCGTCATCAGTGAACAGCACGGGGTTTTGTTTTGTTCTTTAAAAAAAAAAAACAAACGAACAAAAAACAAATACCACACGCTCGCTTAAAGAAACAAGTGATTTCAAGAAATCCTCTTCCTTTTATCTGTCCTTAGAGGTGAGTTTTTCAATCAGTTCTTGAAGTGGTGCAAGTTCTCTTCTATCAATAAGGTTGAATTCCTGTAACGGGGATGAGGAGAAAGACATACATACAGAGTTTTATATATGCAGCTCAGGTGAGAAGTCTTATTCAGACAGAAGGTATTTGGTAGTAGGCTCTTCCAGGCCAGGCTTAGCGACTACAGCCTTTGCTGCCTGTCGGCCGTTGGCTGAATATCAGTGTTCAACGGCCTACAGCATTTTTTGCCCCCACTTAAAGGAAGGAAACGCAAGGAGATGCTCTTTTTTTGTAAGGGGAAGGGCGAACACAGCTTTGAAGCAAGCACGCTCTTTTCAGCGTAGCTTCAGATACCATCCTCCCTCTTTCTTTTGTCAGGAACTACTGTCCTATTGAATTATTTGGTAGGGAACACGTTTCGGAATTCAATTTTGCAGCAAACGAATACTTCTTTGAAAACTTTTCCACTCCTGGAATGCTTCTAGCAGTAAATATGCATACAAATGGCGTAAGACACTATCTTAGGGTCCCGGAGGTTGTTGACTCTCCTACAAACAAACCAGCTGTTAAGAAACTGAAGGTCCACTGCTCCGATTCATTACTTTTTCCAGACTCTAACTGTAACCATAATGCTCCTGCCACACTTACCTGAACAAAAAATATAAAGTGCTTGAAAGAAGTGTTAAGGTGTGCCTCCTCCTGTAGCTGGATCACTGGATCAAAGTGCTGGTGATAAATGTGAGCATAAACTCTGAAGAGACGCTTTAAAATTGTCTTGGCCACTGACATGAAATTCTTTGGGAACGGTACACCTAGAAATAAGAAAACAGAGGGCTTATTTTCAAACGCTCATGCCACGTTGATATATTTTGAAAGCCATTATAACCCAACCCTCTCTCTTGCACAAGAAGGGCTGTTCTGTGTCACTCAGCAATTCCGTCTATACATCACGCGATGCACTTACTCGGCTGAAGCACAGGGACAAGCTCATTAGAAAACTGGAGGGGAGGTTTTCTTTCCGTCAGTAGACCAGTGGCTTGCGAACTTTTCCCAACACAAATCTGACCACATTTCTATGCTGAACCCTCCTAAGCTTCAGCTTCCAGCTACAGCGTCTTGTCATGCCTCAGTATGGTTCCCTAAAGGGCATTCTCTGACCGAGAATCTTCTTCTCTTCCAGTAGGATTCAGTCACAGTAGGATTTGGTGTCCATCACCGAGTTTTACACCTCTCTTGACTAAAGAGAAATCGGAAATAGGCTCCATTCCACCCATCTCGTGCCCAGCAAAAAGACCGCTGTTTCCATCCTGCTCATCAGCGTCCCTTCGCCAGAGGCTACTGCTTTCCTAACTGCCTGCTGAAGGACTCTGAAACACGCTCCTTTCAGTCATTTCAATGAACTTCACATTTTCGAGTGACCCAGGACAGGTAAAATCAGTTTCAACAGTGGATCTTTGTCAGTGCGCAAGCTGTATTAAAATTGGTTAGGAAAGAGCAACCGGCTACCGGGAGCATTAATCTCTTTAGTCGACACATCCGCAGGCTAAAAAAAGATATGTATCAACCACCTAAAAAGATTAAACCTGCCTAGCTTCTCATTGCGTAGCAGTTTTCCCAGTCAGCTTAGTTCTTTTGCAGTCTTTCCGATCGCTGAAGTCCTGTCTGAAGGACCAAGCTGGATGCTGGAGACCAAGCATGAATTCACCAATGCTTTAAAACCCTAGTACTAACATTTTCGTACTCCTACTTAAGCTTGCCCTGCTTACACGTACATCACATTTCCTTCATCGCCTGCCGCATCCCATGCTGTTGGTTACCCGTTGTGGCCTCTAAGGCTCTTTCTCAATCGCTACCTTTCAAAAGTGCATCCTATTAAAATAAAAAAAACTCTTCAGCAAAGTATATGCTGCAGTTAAAGAAAGATCAAGTCCTGGTGTACTCTTTTGGACACAACTGTAATATTGACTGTAACTATTTAATATCGTTCCTATTAGTAGTGGACTTCTACCCCAGCTCTGAACTCTCCCCTGAAACACTAAAAGGTTGAGCTGGGAAGATTTAGCTTTTTGTCACTTCTTCCCAAACTAACCAGCCTTCTCTGCGTCTATCTGCTGGACTCTAAGTAAAATCAAACGCCACTTGATCCTGAGAGGTGGCCCTTTTACTCTGAAGAGGCTTACTGAAAATGTGTCAAACGCTTCAGAAACTATTCACAAAAGAAAAGCAATTAAGAGATCCCCCTTCCTTTTTCCACAGTGGATCATGAGCCTCTAAGTAGCCGTGTACTGGAAATCTGCCAATTAGGAGCTTTGGAACAAATAGTCCTTCGTGCCTCTAGAAGCAGGGTTTTCTTCTTGTTATTGTTTCCGAACTGGTGGTTGTTAGTATTTTCCTCCCGCTTTTCTCAAAGAAACCTCTTAAAAACGTACATCTTTCATCTTCACTTGGAAAGAAAAAATACCATTCATTCAGCTTCTTTGGAGGTCAGGCCGAGAAGTCGTCCCTCATGAAGATCAGGCATCTTTCCTACATCAAAAAAGCTGCCAGTTCGCACCAATTGCTGGTTATAAGGTTTTGAGACCCTTATTTCTAAGGAAACAACCCACTCTTCAAAATGAAACAAACATCGTATTCGATCAACGCGGTCAGTTATTAAATACAAACAGTACTTCCTGCATTCAGAATGGTGGCAGGTGTTTATTAGGAGTATTAATACATGGATCAGAGTTCATGTACTACCACATAAGTTTTATCTTAGGAGATAAAAATGCCTTTATACATATAATGTAACCTTTTAAATTTCCCCTCCTCCAGTCAGTTATTTAGGACACCTTTTAATGCTGGAAGACTTGAAGATTCCTGTACAAGCGTAATCCAAATACATTGTTCCATTTTACTTATTTACATTACCTATTTTAGAAGGAAATAGCGTTTCATCATCCAGCTGATCCTGGACCCAAGTCATCAGGTAATCAATGTACTTTGGTGCAGAACACTTAATTGGTTTCTTTATGTTTGTCCCATCTGCCCAGTGGTACTCATATCTGGGTTGGGACGACAACAACAAGACATTTCTTAAGACAAGTGAATCATTCATATCAAGGTCTGTAAGGCTGCTCTTTCCTGCTCCGCTCCCCGCACACCCACACCCTCCCACAGCCCTTCCTTGAAACCAAGGTCCAAACGCTCCCGAGTCATCCGCTCTCCACCCAGTCTCCCCACCGCAATGCTGCTTTTGCTGGACTCTCTTCTGCACTGCGTCAAGACCTTCAAAAACTCCATCCATTATAGCGCAACTAATTCCTCCTCAGTTGCCAAAATGTAGGTGGCAGCCTGCGGTCAAACCTGCATCCCTGCACATCAAAAGGTGCTGCAGGGCAGGTTTCCAAACCTGAAAGGCCAATAGCTACTTGTTCTTTTTTAAAGCTTCCCCCCGCCCCAGGCCCCTTCCAAAAGGAAAGACATTACATACAGTTGAAGTGAAACATGGAAAAGTTACGTGAGGTTCTCCCACAAATGAAAGCTAAGCTCCAGGACTCAAAACGGTGAAGGCACCTGACTGACTTCCATGTGAAACTTCCCCCAGTCAGCCCTAGCAATGGGTGCTACGGCACCCCTGGCTTCACCCCCACCAGCAGAGAAGCACTGCAAACCCAGTGGCAATACTCCACATCTGCAGCCAGACATATCAGATCCCTAACATTTATGGAATTTCTTCACATTTGAAAATATTCTTACAGATTTTGCATAAATGAAGATCAAACTACATTGGTCTGGCCAGAGATCCCAAATCACCATCCCATTAGAGACACATAATAGATGCAGAGGTAGGGTAACGCCGAAGAATACCATTAAAAAATTAGAAGCTGATATAAAGTGCCTTTCAGCTAACAGTTAGAAAAAAGCTTCTAGACTAAATAGTCCTCCTTGGAAAAGGAGGGACTATATGGGTGGACTATATCTGAACGTTTAGCGCTACGGTATCTTTTCATGGGGGACTAGTATCTGATACCATGCAGCGCACCAAGATCCAGAAAAATCTCAGTTTCCAGTTATACCACTGACCCACATGTAGCTGCAGGCCAGTAACTGCCTTTTAGCTTAATTCTTCCATTCTAGGGTGGTGTCACACCTTAACAAACCACTGACGTGACTACGGAACAGTAAAACGTGTGCTCTTTTCATCCTTCTCCATTCACAGAGCTAGTAACATCGACATCTTTGATGCAGCAGACGTAACGAGCAGGTTCCAGCATCATTCATTTTACATTTCATGTTCATTACGCTCTCATTTTAACTTCAGGAATTTAAAAAGCCATGGAAAAATGTATGTAACAGCATCCATTTACATGCCCAACCAGACAGCAACACGTCCTCATGAAATTATAACGGAACAGCTATCCGTGGGGTGAGCCCGCCGCCAAGCCAGAAGCCGAAAGGACGGCTGAGCTCTGCAGCTCTGAAATCCTCCCAGAGAAACAAACAGACGTGATTCACACGGCTGCCAACACTCCTCTTTTCAAAACAGAAAATATATAAAAGCAAACAAACAAACCAAAACATACAAGGATAGCCATGTCAGCCCAGTCATGCTTTTGCAGGAAATATACCCACTTCACGTACAAGTTTTATCTCAGTTCTTTCTAAAAGAGATGTTATTAATGGTTAATATTTCTTTTTTCATGGAGGACAGCGCGCTCGATTTGATTGTTATTTCTTAGAACAGTAGTTTGGGTTGCAGCCACCACTGTTTAAACTTTCCCTTGCTATGTCCAACTGGTGTTGTGCAGACGCTGGAGAAGGTCTTCTATTTTAAAGATCATACAAATCATTTTATGCAAAGCTTAACTGTATCTGATAAATCTGGCTTCTAATTTTGTTTAACAAATACACTTTTGTCAGAACAGTAACTGGGAGAACACTTTCGCAATAAACAAGTTTTACAAGTGACTACGAGCATGCTGCTCACAATGGTATAAAAAGATCCCATTTTTAGAACGGCAGCAAATCAGAGGGTCTGAAAGCATTTTAAAACGGTATCTCAAAACCCGTGCAAAAATTCCACACACTCTGAATGGACCAAAACATGTCTGGATTTCTGAAAAATCAGTATTCCTCACCAGCCAGTGCTACCCTGAGATTTAAGGGGTGTTAACGTAGGACAAATATCAACACTTGGCTGAGGTGCCAGCTTCAGTCTGGAGACAGAGTAAATCAACAAACTAAATTAAATGCTAAAAAAAACTCATCCAAATAACATATATCCATGAGAAGCCTCCCTCCGTCCTCACCTCCCAAAACCATGGATTAATTCTCCGTTTTTTAGAGGAAGGGATGCCGTAGAATGATGCTTTAAGTAACACAGCTCTTACAAAACGCCAGATCTATCCTGACAAAAATTAAGTCATACAGAGAATCTGAAGGTATTCTGGCAAGCAGCCCACGCTCCACGCAGTTGCTGTAACAGTCACGGTTGTTCCTAGGCTCTCAAAAGTCTCGGGGTTTGCAAGGGACAAGAAAAGGAACTCTTCCTTCAAGATTAAACACATCGCTGGAAACAAATCAAGAATCCTAGCCCGTCTTCTTAAACAAAACAAGAAAACCACAACACACACGGAAAATTCCCACCTTCTCACAATCATTTGAACAGCTACAGAGAATGAAAGGTACAATCACGTTTCTAGCCCAAGCTCGTGAGGAAACAGCTACAGCTGGGGTGATAGAAACAAATTAACCTTATTGTGATAGGTAGTTCCTCTACAGAAAATACATTTTTAGAAACCTCAACAGTTTAGTAGAGGTTTTGAAGGGCAAAACAGTATGTGGGGATAGAGCAGGAAATATACAGTTCACTTCAGCGAGCGCAGGGGAAAAGCTAAGAATCCCTAAGGACTCTGTTAGAAATCTCTCATATTAATAAGCAAGTTACTTGCCATCTATAAACAGAAAAACAAACTATGTGTCTCACACTAGAAAATAAGTAAAAAAAAAAAAATCACAGGACCAGCTCCTCAACCTTACATGTACACGGCCTAAAAGAAAAAAAAATCAAAACAAAACACAAAAAAAGCCCGAAACACCAGCTTGACTCAAATGAAAGCTGTTACCCTGTCCAACAGCAATGAAATGCAGTGGCGCAGTAACACCTTTTAAAAGATTCTCAGGCATTTATTTGGACCTGTCATCTCTAAATCTCAGCCAAACTGTATTCCATCAAGACTGCTGAAAAATACTTATTCTACTTTGTCATCAAGTGACACAGGCACAGAGTGGAGCGTCTCAAAAAGCCAAAAGGATTGATATTGCTGAGAGACACTGCGTATTTCAAGGACCGGATTACCTGATTGATTTATTTTTTTGCTGCGGAAGGCAGCATGCAAACATTCAATTCCATCGTCTTACGCCCAGGTAGGATTTGTGGGAGCTGTCCCCTTCGGAGCACCCAGCGATTCCGATCTGAACGTATGAAGACAGAAGCACTGCGGTGCAATAAACCTCAGGAAAATCAAAAGCATCTCACCGCTGTTAAAAATGAGCGTAGTGTACTCGCACAAATGCCTAAACATGGATTTTAGAGCCGCAGTTCAGACATCCAGCTTTGAAAGGTGCAGCAGCCGTGTCCCTCCTTTGTGTTCTTATTGAAGACTTACAACCAGGGAGGAAAGATAAAGAAAATTCCCCTCACCCGATGCTGGTAACTAAACATATTAGTTCTATGCAGGTTCTTAATGTGTTGTCATGCCTGTTGCACTGATGGTGATACTGCAACTGAAACAAGAAGAGCAAGCGATAACCAACTAGGGTTTGTTTGGGCAAGAAACGGTTGGTCGTTGGTGCAGTGAGAAGAATGGAACATTACCGTGAGTAATCATACGTTTTGGAACAAATTAAACCGATACCTTTTTCAAATTGCTACACAGTGAGAGCTTTGCAGCAGAAAAGGGGTATCAGTTCTTGCACTTTACGTGAATCCTTAACTAACTCCATGTACCACCACCCTGACACAGGCTAAGTCAGAAATCCTTCCAACAAAGACAAGTCCACAGCAAATGACAGCGACCCCACGGCACGCAAAAATTTACCTGCCTCAGCCAAGCCCTTCTGTTTCAGACTGCTACCAGAAAGAACCAGTGGGCTGGAGAAGCAGCCGTACAGCCCCAAGCATCTGCTTAAAGGTAGCCCTTCAGAAATACCACTCCCTATATCAAAATTAAAACACAAAAAACCCCAGACACCCACCTGGGTGACCTGTCTGTTGCCAACGTTCTTTTTTTTCCCCTTCAAAAGGAGTTTTCAAGAAAAAAACACCAGTCCCAGGCAGTGGATACAAGAAACATCACAATTCTGCTCTAGTTATCTTCTCACTTCAGACATCTCGTTGAATTCTTCCATAGACTGCTACCGGTTTAACACTTGGGCGATGAAAATTGTGACCGAGCCACGACGAGTTCTCAACAGCTACCTATGTACGCACCAGCACCTTACAACCCTTTTTTAATGTATGGACCACAGACGCTTTTCCAGCGGGAACACAAAAATCAGACTTTATAGCCACAGAGCTGCTTTTGGTTCTCGCCAGCTCCTCGCGCTAGCGCTGCCAAACCTGTTTCAAATGACCTCATGTAGTTGTTTCCGCTACCTCCTACTCTTTGGTCTGAGACGGGCGAGGATGCGATACTGGTGGCAGCTCGGCCATGGATGGAGGCAGACAGCAACCCTCAGCCCAGAAGCACTAATGAGCACCTATGGCTCGATCCCTCTTCAACCGACACAGCTTGAGCCAGAAGGGAACAGGAAACAGGTAAGAAACAGAAAAAAATATCTGTAAATATCAGTGCTTTCACGCTGACACATTTTCCAGCAGCACCTCCCTGAACAAAATTTTGCAAGCCACCTTTTAAGTGAAAGAAAGACACGCTCACTCAAACTGAAAACACTGTATATGCTCCACTGCCAGGCACTGCCAGCTTCACAAATCACCAGCTCAGGGCCTCACCACGCTTTCAATCCTTTCACAAAAGCCACTCCTGAGCACACGCAGGGGCTGCAGAGTTTGGGGAATGCTCTACAAAACCCACGGACAAGATTACCTAATTAAAACCTCGGCCGAACTTATCTTCTGTCTTCTAGCATCTCTTTGCCACCCCGCCACATCACTATCTGAGCGCGACATGTATTTCTGTCGATGGTTATCAGTCTCTTTGGACAGAAATGAATTGTTTGTTCTGGCAACCAGACAGCTTAACCTTTAATAATTAACCTCCACCCCCAAATAACTGCTTCTCAGCAGGCAAATAATAAAGCAAAGAAATATTTTCATGCTCGTATTTAATAAATATGAGTCTGTTTTCTGCACGCCAAAGCACAAAGGAGACAATGGGCCGTGTTATTGCACAAGCTTATCCCAGAGTCCCTTTGCATAATGGCAAACTTCTATTCCTTTTGTATTTTCACCCCTCCCCGCTCTGCAGCAGCAGGTCTGCCTGCCCACACTGGTTTTGGCATTCAGCAACGTCCATTTTTAGTTTAAGAACATAGCGCCAAAGCTTTTCTTGGTCCGCTTGGCGGCTTTTGCTTTGCCGAGCTCCTGCCCTCTCTGCCCAACTGCACCCTTCTGCACGCCCTCAGCTCCCCACCTCACCGGCTGGCAATTACTGCTTCAGACAATAACAACAAATGCCATTACGAAAGAGGAGGAAGTGGAGGAGAGGCTTGTTTGTTCTTTGGTGTTCATTTAAGATTTTTCAGTAGTTTAAAAGGAAACAGTGCCCTCCCTCGCCACTGGCTTAGAAATGCAGGTATTTTCCTCTTCAGAGCACACTAATTAGCTGGAGAGCAAGCGAAAACACAAACACGGGATGCCCGTACAAAAGCTTAAGGAAGAATCAAAGAAGTGAAACTCAACTGAGGGACAGGGTAGGAGATTCTTATTCAGACTACTCAAAACTGTAAACAAGTTAATTTCTGTAACACCTACTGAAGAAGCCTAGAAGAAAGATTTTGGTAAGCCCTAAATGAACACTAGCATGTAAAAACTTGGTTTGACAGTCAGTTTACTTCCCAGGCTAAATAGAAAAAAAAAAAAAAAAAACCCAGACCCCACCTTGCTCTTCCCCACTCACTTAAACGTCCAAATTTTTTTTCCACCACAGGTAAGAAGAAAAGACGTCCTTCCCAGCCACAGAAGAGGCCTCATCTTTGGCACTCAACTGAGCTAGTCTCGAGTTTCCAAAAGGAAAATAATCTAAAAAACTACACACTCTCAAGAATGTGTAAAAAATCATCTTACTTTGGGCCAGCAGACATCACGGGGCAGCTCTCCTCTGTGCAGAAGTCCGTGATGGTTCCATAAAGCATATTGATCTGGTTGAAGAAGTCAACAGCTGTAAAATATTTACACCATCGATTAACACGAAGATTCCTACAGCCTTAACTGTAAAACACACACTGCTAAAGAGAGTTCTGCATTATTTTTTTGGGGAAAAAAACAAACCTCATAGTTATTACTTTTTAAGATGTATTATAAAGGAGATGCAGAACGCAACCACCAACTTTCTAGAACAGCCTCTGGCAAGAACTATTTAATTGTTCCTGAAGCAAAACCTTCATTTGAAAGAACAAAAGGCAAAGAGAAAGCAGAGTTATTTCCTTTTCTGAAAATCTGGTGCCTTTTATTAGAATCCCGCATTCTACTGGCAAGTCTGGAATTAAACAAAGATTTTTCAATGTAAACTTTCCAACTAGACAGAACTGCTACCCATTAGCTGATGCCAACATCCCTCAGGCTTTGTATCCCAAAAGACTATCTTTTCAAAGAACATTTCACAGAATCATAGAATTGTTTGGGTCGGAATGTACCTTTTAAGATTTTCCAGTGCCACCCCCTGCCCCGGGCAGGGACACCTCCCACCAGCCCAGGTTGCTCCAAGCCCCGTCCGACCTGGCCTTGAACCCCTCCGGGGATGGGGCAGCCGCAGCTTCTCTGGGTAACACCAACAATACACTGCTCTCAACCTAGTGCCACGTCCAAGGGAAGCCAGTGCATTACTGGGTACCCTACCCAAATTTGTGTTCCTTGCTGAACCGAAGATACAAGTTCCAACTGTGTCTCGCAACTTCCCAGATATCAAAAATGGAAGCAAA
>VYZM01005613.1:845628-870044 GCA_013398915.1 Dromas ardeola | reverse complement strand
TTTTTTTTTTTTTTCCTGCACAGCAAAACCAGAAAACAGCAAAACATTGGGAAAGGCTGATTGAAGTTACAGAGGACAAGGAGGACCCTAAAGCTTGTTTGGGCAGGGGAAGGAGGCAGTTAACATCGAAGGCAACAAGAAATGGTTATATCCAGCCCTTGTTTCTTCAGTGTAGACAAGAACTGTTAATTAAGTTTCCATTCCCTGCTCCCAGCAGAAACCACGGCCCAATGTTTGCTTCAAGGCAAGCGTGTTCAAAAAACCCACACAGACTTCGACAAGATGACTGATTATCATGAATCCCGCACTTGCCAAGTCTCAAAAGGCCATGAGACACACCACCGATCCACCACAGCCAGCGGCGCCTGACAAACGTGAAAAATGCAAGAACCTCCTTCCTAACATGTGCCAAGCCGTGCAGTGTCTTCGCATATTTTTCGCTTCCTCCTTTTACTCATTGTTCTTAAGTTTTGAGGGCTTAGTTTATTTTTTTCCAGGCGCTTTTCTACTCAAAAAAGTGCAGAGTGGGTGTTCTATTACTGAGATAAGGGCAAGATGTACTTCCGAAACTATTTTTTAGTATTTTCAAATGAAACTCAAAACCAACTGATTGCACACTTCCCACCTTCTGATTTTTCTATTTGAAAAACATAGTTGAAAAATCTACACAGAAGTCAGCTCATTACCATAAGACGTCAGAAAGGCTAAGAGCTGAGCAAGAAGTAGCAGAGCAGGGCACATTTGTTCCCGTGCTCTCCCTATTGTGAAGGGCAGAACCAACGACATCAAGTTGCACATTTTATTTCCTTATTAGATTTCTCAATCTACAGAATGGGCTCACAGTTGCCATTAACTGGTACTAGGTGTGGGAGAGAGAAGCTGTAAATGAAGGGAGCGTCTAATCATTTAATCACTTCTAGACACACACAGTAAGACCCCACTTTGCTGCAGGAGGCATGGAAGAGGACCATTTCATTACAGAATGCAGCTGGTACCAAAAGGCAGCTCCCACTCCTTCGTCAAGCACTTGTGTGCCTTTGGCCACCCAGCTAATTTAGCAGTTAAGTCATTGGGGAGGGGAAAAACACCGCTGCCACACAGGAAAACAAGACACGTGGAGCCGAGGAAGCACCCAAAGGGAAGGATGGCAGCAATACATGCAGCATCTTTAGTAATGCTTACTCATAAAAATGGGCTGGCTCTTTTTCTAGACAGTTTTGCAATACAGTGTGACTAAAGAATGGTGTCAGCAATTTCAACATTCCCTGGAAGCAGTGGCAAATCATATTGCAGAGCACTGTGTGGCTAATTAAGAACCGGAAGGTTGAAGTCAGTAATGACAGTTTCACTTCCCAAACATGTCATAGAGCAAGACGAAACAGAACGACATAAACAATGAGAAGACATTTATCTTGAGTTTAACTTATACTGCATTGCAGTGCACAATCAATACCCTTCAATCACGGAAGCACAGCAAGCCAAAGGCACAGAAGATGAGGAAAGGCTCGGACAGGGCACAGAGTCTGTGGCAGCCAAAACTCTGCACGGGCTACAGAGCATGATAGGACCTGGGTTAATCCGTTCTTGAAGAGGAGAAGGCAGGCAGCAAATTCATGCAGCAGGGAGAGGAAGGAGGAGGAAACATGGTCAAGCAATCAGCAAACACTCATCTGGGCATCATTGTTTGGCCTGACCTAGCAGGAGAGGAGAGAGCTAGGACAAACAGCTTTAGAGGAAGTTAAAATAATGACATCAGAGACTTACCAGAGCAAAGGCTCACAATTTGGTAGAAACAAAAGGAAGGAACTAACTTCAGGAAAATTGCGAAGATCGATCTGTGGGTTTGTTACAGCCAAAAGGAAATCCAGGCCATACATGTGACCTCAGCCTTTAAGATCTTTTAGTGCGGGCCCTCACACTTAACTAAATTAAGGTTTTAAGCTTAGCGTGCAGAGGCTTGACTATACCACAGGGTAACAAGCCTAGCTGAAAAAGAACTAGATTAAACTTATTAAGACGGCACTGACAGGCTACTTTCTAAAAACAGCAGTGACATTTCTACTTCAGCACTTGTTTGTGATCAAGTCCTCAGACTAAGACTAAGAATTATTTGGTTAACAGGAACGTATTTTTGGCACAAGGAGATTAAGGAGGTTTTTTTCTGGGTGACTCGCTCTACACGTGTCAGCTCTCGATGATACGACATTCGCCTCTCCCAACGGCAGCAGAGTGGTGCGCGCAGGACAGAAGAGCCAACCCCGCTAGAAAGGAGCACACAGTTGTCCTCCCACACGTGTCAGCCCACATTCAACGCCCCCCTTAGGAAAAAAAAGTTCAGGCCACTTACTGTTAACTGCAACCCATTCATTTAAGTCTTCACCCTCTGGAAGCATAACGGCCATCCGGAGATTACCGCTGCCGAGCGTGGCTTCGGCATGTTTTAGCAGCTCGTACTGGTGAGACCCCTCCGGAATATTCTTCTTTGGTTTGAAGGTTTTGGAAGAGCGACTGCCACTGCAAATGGGAGAGGAAATATTTAGGGAACTTGTGGAAAGGGAAGGGAAGAAGCAAGGAGCGGACAAGTCACGCATAAGCACAGGAGGAACATTAAATACTTTCCTCACTCTCATATTTTCATGTCCAAAAAGGATAGTTAACAAAAACCGGGATGCCAAAGTAACAGGTGCTTTGACTTGTTGTTTTAAACAATTAAATGATTCTCCCCTACCCTGCCTTCTCGTCTGCTCACTGTTAAGCGAGCCGGACAATCGGGAACGCTCAGACTCCCTTCCCTCTCTCAGCAAAGCAGATCAAGGGCAAGATGAGACCGAAATTATTTCCTTCCCCAGAATTTGGACAGTCACCTATCAAGGCTAGCAGTCCAGCCAAATAGAAACCTTTGCTCTGAACAGTCAGGAAGCTTCTCATGGTAATTAAAGATACTATCTATTTAACAGAAAATACCATGTTCTTTTTCAACACCCACCTTCGTGAGACATGAAACGTCATCACAGGTGCGCAAGTGTAATAAGGAGGCAGGGACAGCTCCTTCAGTCCCCTGTCTTCTCAAATCAGATATGATATATCTAACTAATTAGATAGTTACTGTTCATTCCTCAAAACCAAGCTGCTGTTACTTAGGAAAGCGTACTTTCTGCAGGCCTAATTGATTCAGAATATTATCTTAGCTACCAACATTAAAAAAAAACCCAATTTTTTCACTATCTGGTATTGTTTAGGAATTCAAATTTTTTAAATATAGTTCCTCAAAAATAAACTATCATTTTAGCTGAAGACTAATAAAATTCCATTCTTTCCACAAACTTTCGATGTCCATTTCCCCCGGTTTCACAACATACAGACCTTTTGGTCCACCAGTTAGCCAAGAAGTAAGGATGACAACTTTTACAACTCTCACATAAATTATTTCCTGACCTATAATTTTGTGTGAAAAACATGGACTGACTTAGAAAAAAGCTTAGACATTTGAATTTTAAATGATGGCAGTGAGCCTGGATGGCACACTAACCACTAACATGTCAGAAACACGACGTGTCAAGTTAAATATTTGCAGAAAATTGTCAAATAAGCCAATATTTGTGAATGTTTCCGTGTATAAGCTGAGAAAAGATTTCTGTCGGAAAAGGAAAAGCGAGTTCTGAATTCCAATGAAAGAAAGTGGAAAGATGTGAAACCCAGACGGCAGAATTCTCATTAAAAATATTATCCGGTTCTCATTTCTTTATATTAAAATCTTTCCCAATTTTTCATCAAGTCTTTACAGGACCAAACAGAAATTTTTGTTAGTAGGCTCTAAGGGCTCTCCATGGCTCACCGAATATTTAAACTGCATGTTTGAACACGTAAGGGTTGCAGCTTATCTTTGGGGCAATGCTAGTGTAGACACACCGTCCCACAGAAGCACTCTAAGGAACTTAATTGTGCATCTTATTTTCCCCACCACATCGCACTACAGCCATCAACAGAAAATGAACAAAGATCACTTGTTTCTACAATCCTGAATGCCAACAGCTCTAGCAGAGACACAATGCGTACCAAAGAACACAAGCAAATTCTTTCTTTCCAAAACGCATCACGACAGGTGACCGAGCACACGTCATTTGCCAAACAGATGACAAAACTGCCTAGCAGTTCATTACATCTCAGTTTAGACCTGAACAAGAACAACGGAAGAAGAAAATCTACTCGAGTCCCCCAAATTCACTTGGGCAGGTGACATCACCTTTACGGGTGCATCTTTGGGTATCACACAGATGCCACAAGTCTGGCATCTTAAGAGATTTACATGGTCCAACACTAACGCAGTCAGCCACCAAATGCAACTACAAGTCAGAAATAGGAAGAGGAAACTTATGGCTCCCATATATTCTGCTACGGGACACCTCTAACCTGCACCCAGGCATTTGCATTTCACCCTAAGCAAAGATACCAGATTCAAATCTTAAATAAAATAATTGCCTCCCAGTGGGAGTGAGGTGCTTTTGCGGCTCAGGGAGTTCCCTTCACCTCCCACCCCTCCAGCCACCCGCATTTGTCGCCAGGCCAGGTTCAAACCAACGCTGAAGAAAAAGCAACTGAAAAAAAAACACACCAAACAAAACACTAAATCTTTTAACTGACTACTTCAGAGACCCCAAGTGTTTCTCTTCAGGAACAGATGCCAACACAGGGGGTAAAAATACAACTGAAAACATCTGGCAACTGCTTTGGTGTATGGCTGCACAGACAGGGCTGACGCAAGGTAACATTCACAACAACTGAAGAGCAAGTGAGACTGGTATAATTATCTTTCCACGCGTGTCAGTGTAAGCAGAAGAAAACTAGCACATGCTAAACACAAGCACAGGACTTCCTAACCTGCTCACAAGATATTGGTCTCACTCCATGGTAACTAGATGATGAGGGAAACCAACTCCTAATACTTTCATGAAATGCAAAACAAAGGTTTCCACAGACTTTCCACCACTCCAAAGGTCAAGTCATTCATTCACTCGTTATAAACGAGAAAGGAAAATAAGAGATTCCTTCCCCACACACACTAACACAGAGACCCCAATTCCTAAAGCATACGTCCTCCTCTCACCGTGTCTCAAATCCTAACGTACGTCAGCTTCTCTTTTGCGATACTGTCATTTTCATACAATAATGAAGACTGAAAAACTCAACTGCTGTAACTGGTCTGGTGCAGTTGCCCAAGGCAAGATCTACAAGCTCGTTATAGAGACTACTACTGGGCGCGTGGAGCTCGACGAGCGGGATGGGGAAAGCTCTATCCTGACAGAGGAAGCACTTACCAAGAGGATTCCACCCCATTTACAGCTTCAGCCAAAAATCTTTGCTTGGGAGGACAAGATGGTATAGAAACATACGAAGCAGTTAGTGGAAAAAGGTTATGAAATAACTAAACCAAGAAACTGTCTGGATTTTAGCAAAAATAAACCAACAGAAGGGATGAAGGTTGGAGAATAAGGCACAAGGAAAGCACAGTGAAGGAACTCCCTAAATACCACAGTTTAGTTTGAGAAAACTCTGCATAAGAATTCATACTGTATCTACCCCGGACCTTGAGCTTGCCAGATAACAAGAAAGTTACTGCAGGTCTGTTGAATACCCAGCAGAGATGTCCTATGGTCAAGGAAGGAGAGAATGCACAACACAGTGGAAAATCATTACGTGTCACTTAGGCCCTGCTCCCCTCTGCCCAGAAACAGGGGGTTTCTTCCCATAAGCTGGAAAAAGCTGTAACAACAGGATACACGACGATTTGGTCTCACCGACTATTCCAAGTAAGTCATTCCATGTTTGCCTCCACTACCTTTCTGATCAGTTCTTCTGAAATTCAGCGCAGCCGTCCTACGAGCGCAGGAAATGGTCTCACACGAAAGGCGGGCGGGCATCCAAAAGGAAAAGCAATTAGGATAAATGCAGGCTGCTAGCCGTCGCGCGCTATGGAAATATCTGCAATTTTGGCAATAAATTATCAGAATTCCATGCATTTATGCAGTTCACCATACGTGAAACCCGTTACCTGTGTGCACGTCATACGCTCCTTGAGACAAACAAAAGTTCAGGGACACAACAACCTAATACAGCTTCTCCAAGCCAAAACCCTTACAGGACACGCTTGCTCTTGGGAAGTCTAGTTGCCAATGTTGCTGCAAACATTATTGCAACCACCTTATTAGTTCAGAAGCTCTCCTATTATTTCTACAAAAACCATCCTCATTTATTTATGCCTTAGCACCATCAGTTAAGTACCCCTTCAAATGGTTACCTTACTAACTAATCCTGCTGCCTCCCTAAGCCCTGGGCACAGCAGGCTCTTACTCCTGTTGTCCTACATTATGATTCCCAACACTGAGATGAAAGCAAAAACAAAACACGTAAGTAATCTTTTCTTTCATGTCCATCTGTTACAAGTGACAGATTTATGAAGTCTTCTTGCTCCAGGTCTATTTCCTCAACTCTTTGAGCATTCGGTGAAACAAGTAACTTCAAAAACTTCTGTCTGGTGGCCAACATTACACACAGTAATAGACATCTTGATCAAGTATGACATTTTATTTTCAGCTACATTCCGTAACACAATTAGCCGTACCTGTGAGCCATTTCTCCTCAGATTTTGAAATGCTCCGGGCTAGTGGGCAGCACCTGCCTTTCCCCGTTAAGACTCTCTGAACTCTCCTTCAATTCTGAAACATCAGATTAACGCAGAAGTGAAAGGGGACGGAGAAACCCTCAGAAATGCCATGCTGAAGATCCCATTTTGCTTGGACGTAAAAAAGGTCACGGAACGGGGAACACGTTGCGTCATGCCCGCTATTTGTTACAACCAATTTTTAGTCTTCCAACAAGAACTGCCTTCTCAAAAAAATTTTACAATTCCAAGGACGTTTTGCTCCCTTCACGCCCACATGCAGCATTTCTAGCAAATTACGCCCTTCTATTTTTGTAGGTAAGTACAGCTACAGCAGCGCCAGATGCAGTTCCACCTAGCACTAAATGAGGAAACGTGTCTCAAGCGCTTGCCTCCCTCAGCCGGATGAGTCTGGAAGCCACCGCCTCCGAGCCACACAAAGCTCTTCCCGCTGTCACAAGCCCACACGCCGCCTGGCCTCACCAAGACGTCACAACTCGCTCGTACGCAAAAACACCAAATTTCTTCCTAAGCTGTAATTTTACCTAGTCATCTGCTGACAGGGAAGGTTTTTAATGATGCAGGTTCTTGCAGGCTGTTCTGTCTGAGGTTGGCAAGACGATGTTTCCAGAAGTAAGGAAAATTTTCAGGCATCCTGCTTACACCGCTTACCGAGCTGCCTCAACAGCCCACTTCAGCTTCAAACGCAGCACTGGCAGATCTTTTACAATCAAAGCAGCTAAATATCCAGCCTAAACTCTTGATACGCTTCTTGTTAACTGCAAGCAAAGGAGCCACTTAAACCTTCGCACTCCTGCGAAAAGCACTTTGGCTGGCCTGGCTTAGACCTCCTCGCACGCAACTATTTGTGCACTGGAGTCTTTCAGTGGAGCTTTTTATCTGTTTCTATCAAGTCTGCTGCGTACCCAGGGAAACTTGAATTAAAACAGAAAACTTTCGGCTCCTTATGCATAAAACTGAAGGCCTCAGAGCTTGCTCTTACCACAGAACTAACCTCAAGCTCTTACCGACTGTTGTGTCTAACACAGCTCAAACCGACGACCAAAAATCCTGGCCCTGAATCTAGCGTGCTTCACAATAAACCATAGGGATGCAGATCGATGCCCAAATCCTGCTCCGCTCAGGCTGCCAACCTATCCATTTCGCTGCAGCACCACAACCTCAACCACTGAAACATTGACAGTGCTCCAAAGTCTTCCTCAAATTCCTCGAGTGAAAAAGACCAGACCATAATCCACTAAAAATTCATTACAGCATCTTCAACTAATGCAGTACTTGCAAAGCACGTGATTACTTATGCCATTGGCAAAATGGAAGAAGAAGAGGAGACGCCACCCTGGAGAAGATGTGAGAACCTGAAAACCTTTTTTTTTTTTTTTTTGCCCTGCACACCTACTTGCACATCACATACCAAACTGACACGTTTTACAGGAAATTTAAGAATTTATTTCAAAATATTACAAGCATTCAACTTCCACAGAAAATATTGTAAGCGCAGCTCCTCCAGTCTGTTTCAGGCTACCTGTAGGCTCAAGAACACAGTGCTGCAATTACTGTAAATCATTTGATGCAAGGCTCATCACTGGACTGTTTCATCAAAGACTGGAAAGGACAGAAACTTGCCCTGGAGAAAAAGAAATAGAAAACACTGCATTTTTGGGATACACCTGCCACCTATATTGTTCTGACCGGTATATATTGCTGAAGTTGGGGGATATCGTCTTCCTTTCTTTCCTTGGGGGCAGGTGCGAGTAAATAACCTCTCCAAGTACAGCAACACACCTCCGTGTCTCCCAAAAGCGCTCACCGCTATGGTCCAACTGAAATAAGCCCTTGAAAATACATGGAAGTGCTCAAGAGATTCTGAAAAAGCCAAACTCAAGCCAGCACACAGATCTTTTACCTGGGGCATGGAAACTTTTCATATTTCAACTCCTGCTTTTTCATCTTCAAAGGCCTTTGCAAGCATTAATTAATCCTCACGAAGTATCTTTGAAGTAGGCATCATTAGCGTCTTGTTAGACAGAGGGAAACTGAGGCAGCGACTCATTACCAAAGGCCAATGAGCAAATTTATCAGAGAAGTCCTCCCGTTTTAGTTCAGTACCTCCTTGCCTTCTTTCTCCTGCTGCACCTCTTTTTAAACCCCGAGACACAGAAACACTGTAAGGGGACAACAAAAGTCCAGAAAAGCAAACATCTCAAGCCTTCAAACAGTAACATGGGCCTTCAAAAGATAAGATCCTGCTAAGCGTAGACACGTCAGACTACCATCACCTTAGTTTCCAATAGCCAACATGTCAACGCAGAAATTAAAATAACAGCTGAAGCTATTTTTTGGAAATCAAATCAGTAGTTGCAGCATTTAAACACATTTTCCCAGCGACAATCACAGCATCAGAAGGACAGCAGGTAAAATTAAGTTTTACATCTTCAAAATCCGCACTAACAAGATTTAACTTGAGCATTTCTATTTATAAAACTGAGTAGTCAGAACATTCCTGTTCTGAAGACAGATGTATGCGAGCCAGGCATTACTTTCCTCAGCTCTTACAATACCAACAAGTCAGTTATTTCCCAGTCAAATTCCCACTCCTTAAAATAAGCCTGTCTCAGTCAGTTCACTTTAATTTGCCGCTTACAAATCCAAGCATTCCACAACCTTGCGTTCCTTGGACGTACCACCATGCAGCTGGTTTAAAGACAAATAAAGTAACCACCAACTTAGGGCAGAGAAAGATGGCCAAGGAAGCTCCAGTCCCATGCTTAGAGGTTACAGGTGCAACTGGCCAGAGAAAGGAGCGCTTCTGCCAGGCTCCGGGGCAGGATAAGAAACCCCAGAGCCCAGCTATTCAAGGTATTACTTGCCACAAAAATGACTATGAGATCCCTTGAACAGAGCGGGCCAACGGTTTGAAATGAGACATGGAGCTATCAGTCCAGCCACCTCGAACTCAGAAGACTGAAGTGCTCCAGGACAGTACAATACTGGGTTACAACTCAACATGAAGAAGTATTTGAAGGCTGTTTAGCACAGTCCAAGAGTTAAAAGCCAGCAAGCCTACGGGTAAGTAGAGACTCTAAGCGCACAAGCTGATAGCTCTCACCTTGAAAAATGTCACTCTGTGTAAATTCTTCAGATACGGTCACTATATTATTCCGAACACTAATAAAAACAACACGCTTCTAAAGAGCGCTCCCATCTAACAAAAATAACCGTCACAAACATGAAGCTGTAAAAATCGTAATTCTCTTCACATGAAGGCACACACAGACCCTGCCAAGATCACTAAGCAAGTCGAAGCCGCCCGTCTGGGAAAGAGTTAAGAGCTGCTGACTCCCTCCAGCCACATAGCTGCTCTCCCAAAAGGTAAGGCAGCGGTTAGAAAGCAATTCCACGCCCAGGGGTTTTGTTTTGCTTTGCTTCTTTGTTTGGTTTTGGTTTTTTTTGTTTTTTTTTTTTTTTTTTTAAGGACAATCAGTTGGCCTGACCTGAAAAATTTCAATACACACATGCTCATTTCTATAGAAACAGAATACACCTTGTTTGTTGTTTATGGTGTCTATTGTAAGAAACTGTAACCGAAAATACTTAGCTCAATGGCACACAGCTAAAGTTTCCCAGAGTAGCTAGTATGAGATAAAACAATAATCGAAATTGTCTACTACAACTAGAGTAAGTCACCGAAATTAGAAATACCCAAGTTTAAAATGGTGAAAGTAAGGGCGCCTAAGGAATGATTCTTCCCAAAGCTAACACTGCACTTGGTAACCAAGAGGCCTCCACTTTGTACGGAATGTCTTTGTGTGATTAACTCACCTCTCGCCTGCCCAAGCCACAGCCAGTTGCCAAGGCTACAAAAGCCCGGTGCCACACTTTATAACCCAAGGAGTCCGAGCCAAGTTACTTCTTTCCAGATTTCGGCATTGCTCCTCCTGCAGCACTGTCATTAGGAAAGCTGTGTGGAGCATCTAAAGGAAAAAGTACTCGATTCTGCCAAAGTAATTATTAGGCTTCCAGACATTTCTGTGCAAACCCGGCAGCTCCTGCCCACAGCACCCACTTCCCCGAAGAACTCTCCGGTGTTTTTTTCCCCCCCCAAAAGCCCCAGGTCCTTGAGCTTAGCAGCTTACAAAGAAATTCAGATTTTTAAATAAATAAATTCCAAGGTAACAGAGACAAAACAACCTTCCACAAAAGGCATGGGGTCCTTTCAGAAGAGAAAGGAAGGAAACAGCTTAGTTCCAAACATCGTATTTTTAAGTATTGAACATCATATAATAATAATAAAAAAAAAGCGCGCCACCAGCAAACACGAACCAAAAAGTTTCCTTATCTAAAAAACAAAAACGTATTCTAGACCAGAGGAATTCCAAACAATGTTACAGCACATGGAACTGACAACGACAGGAATACAGCACAGGTTATTCCTGAAGTAAGAGCTTCTTCAGGTGCCTGGAAATGGAATAAATACAAATCCAGACAAAACCCCAAATCCCACCTTTTTCATAACAGAGAAACACGGTTATCCATCCGTCTTCATCCCAGCCTTTTTCTTTGCTACACCATGGACTAAGTTGAATTTTCTACAGGTTTTTCAACCTGAACATTCTTCTCAAGGCTTACAGTGCGCATTATCATTATAACTGATTTGAAATAGTGCCTCCTTCTACCAAAGTACTGACAGTGAAATAGGTATGTTTATGAGATTTTTAATGCTCTACCCATCAAGGCGAGCACTAAAACCTGGCTTCCCCTTCTCGGAAAAACAGCTGCCTTCCTAGACTGAAGTTCCACACAAGACTGTATGAGAGAAGGCAGACGAAAAAGTCATCATCTCCTCAGCAGCTCTTAAAAAATACAGGTACCATTATACACGAGACTCTACATGTTAAAAGAGCAGAAGTTTATCAGATGATTCACATCCAGTAAGGAGAAAGTTATTCCAGGTAGCCTTAAGGAATGGTTTTGCTTTTGCTTGTCCCAACCATCACCTCCCAGTGTTGAAAGCTGTCATAACATGTACACGTCCACATTCTTAAAATACATTTTTTTTTCTCCTATACATACACATTTTAGAGTCAGTGAAATCAAGCAGATGTGAGATTCGTCCGGCAGAACTCAGATGCTCTTACAGGCACAGGAACACAGCTGAAGACAAACTTTTGCTGGCTGAGCTCTGAGTAGGGCACAGGGGACTGGCCCTTGAAAACTGGCCATTTAACTCTTCCTCTGACACACAGCCTCGCTTGCCCTGCGGCAGCACTCTTGGTGCCAAATCCACAAAGATGTCAGGTGGCCACAGACCGTTTTCTAGCCCAGCCAGGCACCTACGCTTCCTTGCGTCTCTCCGCCTCCGTTTTTCCGTCTGCAAGCTCAACATGTGCCTGTAAACAAGGGGGAGGTGTTACGCTGCAACAGTAGTGTCTACTACAACCCCACCCATGTAGGTGGCAATGGTGTTCCTGCTGTTCACCCAGTTGGATGCAACCCTTCTCCCAAGTAATCACAACTCCTAATGCAAGGAACAAGGAAGCGTCCATAACACCACCCCATAACCGGGAAATCATCAGCAGTTTGCTAGGCTCACACACAAAATAAATTCCCTTGTTTCACTGAGAACACGTTCATTTAATACACTGTCATCTCCTGGAAAATCCTCAAAATAAACAAAGCAAGTCACAGTTGCCCTCACTGGATGCTACCAGAGCTCGCTCTGTGCACTCAAAAACACAAACTAATTCCCAGAGCAGTCAACAGTTGCGGAAATGACTCAACTTCTCAAGTGTTGTCCTCTGTAGGACTGACGGCAGTGCTGGAGGGACGCAAGGAGGGACAGGCCCGAGACACAAAAAGTAGTATACAAGAGCATCCGCCAGAGAAAAACTTCGATGAATAAAGGAAGAAGTACACATTCAGCCAAGCATGCCCTACTGACTTGCAGAGACAAGCAGGCAGACACGCAGGCAACAGAGGAACTGGAACGCGTCTGCCGTATAAAATCACCAGCCTCCCCAAAGGCTCAGTCAGCATGTTTTACAACGTCACTGCACTGCTGCTCCCAAGTTTCTCCACAGGCTTTTTCAAGAGCTTTAAGACCACCAAACACCACCCGAAACAATTTTCACTCCAATTTGCAAAAAAGAGGCTTTTAGCAGAGACCCAAGTTCTCCTCTGCCATACCATTTGAAACCCTGTTACAGCAGAGCAATCGAGACTGTCCAGCATATTTTGCTGCACGCTCCCAGGTATGCCCCGACTGCCCCGAGGCAAAGGCAACCCTGTCTTCACTCACAACATTTCTGTCTTAGTACAAACAGAAGTTAGATTTTTTTAAGAAAGCTGAGGGCTGATCTTGGCTGTTTTGTTGGGTTCTTTCAACTGGATCCAGGTTCCTCAACTATTTTAATACTAATATTTATCGCGTACGTATACACACACATATTATGGACCTGTAAGGCGTAATCAAAACCAGATTTATTTCTGCAGATTCCAGTACCCTAACATTCATGTACTACTTCTTTAAAAGAGGAGGCTACTCGCAGCTTTGAAGAAGGTAAGCACAAAGTATTCCTTCCTCTCCAACTGCTTTGTTTTTTCCTACTGACCACTGAGATGGAGTTCAGCATCTTCACCATTTCAATCACTAATTAAGCTCTCGGCAACCTAAATAGCACTATTTCCTTGCTAACGTTCCCCTCTTTTCCCAGGAAACCCTTGTTCCTGTCAATTAGCATTAGCTCACTTAAAAGGCAGGGCACAGCATGAATTCAAACAGAAATTAGAACTTCAGCCAGTTATGCTTCCAAGTTTAGTTTCCACGAAGGTTCAAACTTCAGTTTACTGCATGAACGTACCGACAAATCATTCAGTAGACACAAGGACTACACTTCTTTTGTAAAACCTACCCTTTCCCATACATCAAACTTGGCACTAAAAAGCCTTTTGAACGCTTATTCCTGCTGTACATGAGCGTATGGCACATTTTCCTTTGAAGAAAGAGGACTCAATCAAGCCGTAAATAGCAGACTACTGAAAGAAGCTGAAAGGTTACTGAGAAGGATGCGGTATGTCCCCTGCAGCAAGGACGGCTGTAGGAGAACTCACGCCACAGAGAATGCAGCTCTGTCCGGTAGCAAGCAAATTCAGAAGCCAAGTTTGATGTCTGTGACAGAAGATTACCTAATATTTGTTAACGAAAGTATACCTACGTGCTCCATACCCGTCGAAACCTGCGGAAAGACTCAACCCTGTCAAGTTCGCAATCCAAATCATCTCAGTCTCCCTCTGATTTGTTATTAACATCGTGAAGACACAGACCCGAAAGCAAACGCAGCATGAAGAACATTTGCGTATTTTTGGGAAATTCTTAAAAGCTGTCACTCAGATTTTTCCCAGAAAATGTGATGTTCTAAAGGAAAACAATGACAAGAGAGGGAAAATGCTCAGTAACACATGTGGGAGTGAGGATGACACAGCACACGTTATGCAGACGCACGGAAACTTGGAAAGCAGTATTAGACAACTCAAACGTCATGCAGAACATAAGGGAACCGAACAGTAATTTTTTTTTTTCTTTTTAAGAGGGAAACAATAACGTTCAAGTCCTGGCCTGGCAGTCAAAGTGCGTACCAACAAGAGAAGGAAACAAATCAACCACAGAATATGAGCACCCACAGATGATCAGAAATCAAAACTAAAAAGGACCATTATGGATGCATCTAAGCAAATTATACAAGAACTGTAAGGAAACACATAAAGCTACAAGTGTGGGTTCCTTCTTTCAATAACGCATCCGATTGTGTTTAAAGCAAAGATACCGGAAATGTTAATAAAAGAAAGAAGGTTTACTAAACGATTTAAGTAGGCAGGAAAGAGTTCAAGATTTTCAGCAAGTACCTGAAAACATCATAAAGTGGCTGGAGAGCTGCAGCTCGCCTGGGGCAGCCTCGCACACTGCCAGCCCCATAGAGCATCACGCGCCCTGTGGGGCAGGAGGAAACGGGGCCAATAAATAAAGCAGGTGATTAACAGTATTTGCCTACCTATGATTTCTTTACGGTAATACTTTTTCGATTTGATAAAACAAGGACAAAAGCGTCTCATACAAAAGGTATACGCTACTTTCCATAGCAAACTGTTCCTCCTGCTACTGAGATTTCCTTATATTCAGCTAAACTCTCTTTACGTCTTTACATTACTAATGCCCTCTAAACCGTACCTGCTGATAATAGTCACACCCTTTAAATACATTTAAGAAAGTAGGAAGCAGAGCTTTACATAAAGCAATCTACAAGCCGCTGAGGATGATAAATTGCTGCAATAAAAGCTTGGCTCTAGAATCAAATTAGATCCTCACTTACACACCAAATATAGTGCTTGGAGAACACGCCTTGGAACATGGATGGCTTCCCAAAATGCTGATCAGTGCTTTTGAAAAACCAATGCTTTATGAATGGCTGAAGGAAATCTGGTCATACAACCTAAGAAATCACAGAAGCGCATTTAAAAAAAAAAAAAAAAAAAAGACTAGCTAAACAGTTCAAGACAATCCAATCCTTTTAAACACAATAAAAAGAACAATCTGTTAATGTGCTTAGGAAAAAGGCAAAGTTAAAGAAGGAGAAACTTAACTAAATTGTAATGGAGGAGCGGTCACTTCAGCACTTTATAAGAGGCTATCTTTTATCATAAATCCCATGCAAAACAGGCTGATGATACGAACACGGCAAATGAGAAATACTCGGCAACTTCCCAACAGAAAATCTCAAAGCATACCCAGAAGATCACACTCATACGTTGATTAATAGGCAAAACGAAGCCTGAATTCAGGAAATAACAGAACAATCATTAGAGGCAAGAAATAACACAGGGAACAACAGGAAGAAGAAATGGACAGCAGGCAGCAATGAATAATCTAACAGCTTTCCAAAAATACACTGCATTATCTCATCACCAAGTATTTCTTACACATCCCCCATATTTAATACAATCTTGTATGTGCTGTGTATAACTATCTTCAGTAAAATTTGCTTATACCTTGCAAAGTAACGTATCAGGAAAATCCACCCATCTGAGGGGGAACAATAGCTCCCACATACACAGGAGAACATTTCGTTTGATATTATTTAAGCTCCTGCATTTGACAGCTGAGTCCACAGTCAGTTTAACTGTTCTATGGTGAAGTTAAATGTACAGATTTTTCCTCTTTTCCACTCACAATCCAGCAAGTAATTTTATGAAGAGCTGTCAACCATGGAAGTTAATAATAGGACATTAAAGACACTCGGTTTTTTGTAGAAGTTACACTTCAGCATTAGAAAAAAAAACAGTATTTCGTTGCCACAAAGTATGACACGTAAAAGCCATAGTAATGCCATTTGGAGTCCTGAATCTGGAACACTCAGCAAGTCCCTAAAACAATTACTCCATTCAAGCAAAACCAGGACCGTGCTACTGAAGTTGGTGAAAACACAATCAAAATACCAGCTAGCAACCCAAAATATGGGTTATTTAATTAAGGTCAGCGTAGGAAACTCACCCAATCATCATTTGGATTGAAATTATTTCTCTATCAAAAATGAGATGTCTCAATTTTTAGCAAAAGAGGAATTTACCAAAGCTTACTTAAGCTCATTTGTCATAAAGAAAGGAATTCGACTTGTGATAAAGACCACAAATCCAGGCATTATGAGTTCTCATCTGCAAGACGTTCTTCTTCACGAAGGAAGCGATAAAGACTTGGTACGTCAGGAGCGCTCGTATCTCTACGACACAAGCAATTAACTCTGGAGGTAAGCTACCAAATTTAAAGATGACACGCAAGGATAGACAACCAACAAAAAAAAAAAATCCAAGTACGTGGAAAAGAAGCAAACTTCAAATAAAACTGAACTGAAATATGGGGAGGATCACAGCAGGTATGTAAGAATAACAAAAGGAATGCGTTCCTGCCAAGGAACAGCTGTGAACTGGAGAAGGAAGAGAGGAGAGGGCGAACAAGATAGAAGTGTTGTCACAAAACAAAAAAACCCAGAAGGGAAGTTGGGACAAGAAGCTAAGGCCGCAGTTGGCTTTCAAAATGAATGGGAAAAGACAGAACAAAGGAAGAAAGACCATTTACATTTGCAAGTTAGATCAGAGCGGATACACCTTTCTCCTGAAGAAAAACAGAGAAAAATGCAAGGGAAGAGTGAATGAATTCGCTTCCAAGTACTGCTTTTAAAAGTTTCAAAATATATTTGCGAGGAAAAAAAACACTGTTACCTTCATGAATTCACAGTGGGGGGCTGTCTTTTTATTAACACAAAATTACCATCTCATCCGCATGAATTTACTGTCTGCTGACTCAGGATACGTATCTGAAGTGGGAAGCAAAGACTTGAATTAAACAGAACACGTCTGAGATGCAGAACACATTTTAGTACACTGCCCAAAACTGGCTGTCAGGTCCTGGAAGGCATAAACCTACTAAGCTAACCAAGAAATCATTTCAACCTTCTTATCAAGAGAACCATACATGGATTCACGCCTCTCCAGACATCCAATCCCCAGCTCTTGTTCCCTTCCTCCGAATCCCTTCCCCAAAATATTGACCCAGGCAACAGCGCCCTGGAAAAGCATTTCAGAGATCCACCTGCAGCCGGCTCTGGGAAACTATTTGAAAAGGTATAAACTGAACTTTGTGGTTACTTACTTATGATCTGCTTTAAACCGATCCAGAAAAGCTGCACACACATGGTTTTAGATATCCTAGTCAGAACGTACTGTAACTCTGGAGGGAAATTTATAGCACCCCGCTCAATTCTAAAATTCAGTGTATTGCCTTCCAGAAGAGGTAAATGCAACAGATGTCTTCCCCTGGAAGACAGCCCCCTGAAAACTTAAAGAAAAAGAATTTTCTTGCCCTTAGTTGTCGTTGTAGAGACTCCAAAAAGGACTTTACCAGTTTTCAGCATCTCATCCACCTATGCTGACGGTCCTACAGCACACCATGGTCCATCACCTCTCTTCAGTGACGTTCACGTATCATGCAGCACATGAAGTTCCGATACTGACAGCCAACATCCCACTAGTGCCACAGAAGTGCTATCAATGTGAAATGAAAGGAGATGCTGTGTTTAAAAAAGCAACGTACACAAAGATGACCAAGCAAAGTGCTGGATCCTGAGAATCCCACCTCATGAAAGTCACAGGCGAGAAAAAAATTTACAAAGTGTATGAAAAGCAATTAAGTTATATTCAGTTACAGCTGAAGACAAATTCTACAGCATTTGAATATATAACCCACAATCTCCCTCTTTGTATGCCTTAAAAAAAAAAAAAAGACAAAAACCAAACAGCAAGTTCATTGTAGCTCAAGTCTAATAGGAAGCGGCTTAGTTTACATAAACTAAAAGGATCGCAAAGCATATCCTGCGGTTGAGGTTGATTTGTGGGTCAAAGGCTTATTGATAGCTTTGGCAGCAATATCTTTCTTACTGCATAATTAAATGCAGCTATTTACTTCTCTAAAAAAACCAAGCAGCTTCATTCTGTCAGCCCTGGGCATGAAAACATATTACGGCACTTGCAGCTCTTAAGCCACCCTTTGGTGGGCAAACGCTTCTAATATTTTATCCTTTTTCAAACGATCAAAGAAGACTATGTATCGCTCAGGATGTAAGATGTAAGTAAGATCACAGTAAGATGTAACTGTGGCCCCTGGGCTGTCCTCACCACGGCTGGCTGTTGCCCTGAAGAGCTCCTAAATCCAAAGACTTGACAGAAAATTATCAAATGCTTTTGGCACCTTTTCGAGATGAAAAACCGATCCACTCTACCATAGGCAAATCCCCGGAAAGTGATCCTTTGTTCCACCACTATTCTCGGCTGACAAATGTAAATAACTAATTGCATAGGTTCGCTTACATTGCAAACACAGAGAGAAGGACGAACAAGGGAAAACAATTGTGGCATAAAAGCAAACAATCAGGAAGCAATTAAGACCGGACATCACTGCGATGTAGTAAACACAACTTTCACACTGAACAATGCATTTTGTGGTTTTTTTTTTTCATCCCAAACTAACGTTCCTATACTGAGAAGGAAGCATCTAAGAACATTTCGAAGTACCAGTCGCTCACTTCATCAATTACATGTTCCCCAAAACAGAGTATCAGCAGCAAAAGTTTTTTTCAAATGCAATTCCAAGCTCAGACATTTCACAGTGTGACCTGGTCTGCACAGCTCTGCTGTTCCAGGCAGCAGCGTAAACTCAGCTCTGCAGCACCTTACTCCTCCAACCTTACTGATGAGCCGGAAGCACTCACGCACTGCTGGCTACAATTCATTTCCATTTCATGATACGCACATTCGATCGGCTACTTCTTGGAAGTGTACGCTAGTTTCCCACATTTCACCCACTCTTCCAGAAAGAACAAAGTCTGTGATGGGGAATGGCAAGAACTCAACTACCTGAACAGGCAGTAACGCACACGCAAAGACAACCAAAGTTTGCAGTCAGGTTGGCGACACCCAACCCACCTTACTGGCAAGTATACAAGCTTATTCGATTATAAGCTTATTCGATTGCCACTTTGCACAGACCAAGGAAGAAGCCTCCTCCCTGTCTTTTGTCATCTCCAGACATTCCTGCTGCTTCCATTATTCCGACACCATCCCTCATGTCACTACACAATGACACCAAGTAACTGAATTAGCAAAAAGCTAATCCCACCAAAAAGGAATGAAGTTTTCTGCTGCTTTAGCCTCTTCAACCAGCTCATTTGAAGGATGGGAAGGGCCTCAGTAAGCTTAACCCTATCAACAAACTGCACCCTATCAAACTGGTTTGGGGTCTTGGGAGAAGATAAACGAGGAGGAAAGCAGAGGGACAAGCACTTTAAAAGGCCTTTTTCAAGAGAGTCCGAGAATTGTAAAATGAATTGTACCACAGGCAGCGCAAGGGGCAACACGAACACCTCTAGGTAAGTTTTTCACTGCCAGGGGTTCGGGAAGCTTTCTGTTCCTTGGCGCTTCCTTCCTTGCAGGTGAGAGACCAGCTGCCAGCTGAGGGGCGCATCTTTTGACAGCAGGCATTTCAAAACAGGAATTAAACACCGAGTCAACACCACAAATGAAGTCACGTGCTTCAACAATATTAAACAAAAATGTCATGTAAAAGCATATATTTCTACAGCCAATAATTCAAACGCATCGCAGAATCATTTGGCTTGGAAAAGACCCTCGAGATCATTGAGCCCAACCGTTAACCTAACACTACCAAGGAAAGCTATAAGCAGCCAAAAAGGAAGGAAAAAAGGTTTACTTTCTGTGAAGTTAATTATCAGAGCTGACTCCATATAAACTCTACCTCTAAGGAATCCTTTTGCTTTCCCCAAAACTCAGAATTACTGTTACCAAGACTTTAAATAAAGAAGAACACAAAAAAAAACCACTTTAAACAGTTGGCAATAGCTTTGCAGTTCTCTCTCCAATTTACTCATAAGCCAACTCCAGAGACTTTTCATTCCCAGTACTCTTCAAAAAAAACCCAAACTGAATGCATCACTAACGGCACTGGTTCAACAACAGATTTTGCAGTCAAGTAATACATTCATGTGTCGAGAGCCTCTACCCTGACCTCTGCTCTAAGAACACGGCCTGCACAGCAGTATTACACTAATCAAACTAAAACTGAAGGAAAACAGTACTTGAAAACACAGGGAGAAACACATCTGAATGTTCGACAAGCATCTATTTCCCATTTCTAAGTTTGTAAATGCTTACACGTTTATTTTCAATGACCAAAATTCCAGTTTAGGAGCGTCTAACAGCCTTCTGTGGGAGTCCTTGATAAAGAAGAGATAAATACCGCATCTTCAACTTTTAACTACAGAAGGAGCACTCACAAAGCACTCGGTTGCTCTCCAGCTACAGTAAGGCGAAAAACACTGCCCACTTGAGAAACGGTTTTCATTTGGTAAGTAGCGGCAACTCAGCATCTAGGGAAGCTGAGGAAGGGGATACAACAAAGAGCCAGTATGTTCTTCAAGAGCAGGAGCAAACCGGGAAATCGGGAAGGCCACAATGCTCGTTAATCTGGAAACAAACACGCCAGCTCTGATTTTGGTATTTCTCCGCAAGAGATATAGAGGAAAAAAAATTAACGTCCCACTGCAACTTCCTCACATACGTATACAGACAAACTATGATTTTAATTCAATTTGAAACAAAAAAATGAACCCACGGGCACCATCAGAAGAAGCTGCTAGGTTCCACTGTGCTGTATAACAAGACAGAGAAGGAAGAGCACATCTTGCCCCCAGTTTGGTTGACAAGTTAACTTTGCATGCATTCATAAATATACGCGTCCCAAACAACAGCTACTCGTCCTCACCCTTCCTCGCCGTTTCCACCAGCTCCTAGTCTTTCAAAGTCTCATCAGTTACGACTACTGAAATTAATCTCGTATTTAAAAAACTACACGCGAGAATTTTCTGAGAGGGATTTACTAATACATAGATGGCTTTTTTATTTTTTAAGAAAAGACAGTTTCACAACTTCGATAATAAAACTGAATCTTTCCCTTTTAAAAATAAAAGGTTTTCATCTAGCTTCTTTTTTACGTAAGTTTTGCCAGCGTAGGATAACACAAGCGTGTTACCATATGGCACGCCTACCAGAACTATCTTTAATTTTTTTTCCTTGGAGATGTAAGCTAAAGTACCTGCAACTATGCTGTAATTTCCTTTTAGAGAGAACTTATCAAGCTGAATTTTTTTGGAACTGAAGATACTTTCTCGTCCAGTTCCCATTTTTTAAATTTTTTTTTTTTAAGATTGGAGAGGTTTATTAAGTCTTTTCAGTAAGGAAGCAACACATCAGAAAGAGAAAACAGCGGTGCTGAAAATAACAATTGCTGACAAACCCGAGTTGTATTAATTCAGTAACTCGTCTCACAAGACGGTCTTTTTATAATGTTATCCATAACGAGAGAAGACAATGGTTTCCCTTGATTTCCCTCCCCCCCCGTGTAGCTTTATATGTCACTGGCCCTAGCAACAGCGAAGAATAGCAATGGATTTGTCAGTGGACAAGGACCATGCAACGGGCCCGCGAGGGGGGCCCCAAGCACCCTGTGTTATCCAAGCACAATCGCCCTGTTATTTGACAAGAAGCAAGCCTGCAAGCAGAACACGGCTTTTGATAGCGCACTTGAGCGTCAAACTGATAAACTGCAGTCAAGTTACTGACCATAAACCTGCGTGACAGGTTCACCGTAATTTAGAAAACGTTTCTAGTCTAAGTGCACGAGGACAATCTTCATCTGCCACATCTTTATTGCGAGTGCAAAATTGTAAGTCAGTTCGCAAAAAGACAACAGCATCACTGACGCAGAGAAAACAGCGCGGACAATCAACTTTGCTACCTCCATACCAAGGACACTCGGTGAAAAAGGAGGTGAAAAAGTACTACGAAAAACTGTGTTTAAAGACCTGTGAAAGCGGTTGCAGCTCAAAATACAAGTTCATAATACTAAATCTGTAAAAGCGTAAAGATACCCAACCAGTATCTTTGAATAACTCTATCAAGTTAACACGAAATTCAGGCTCGACAGAAGGTGATGCTAACTTTCTGGATACTTAAACAAAAAAACAAAAAAACCACCTAACTACTTGCCAGTAAGAGAGAAAGTTTCCCTGGTCTCCCTGAGGCCTGCCAGGCATATTTCAAAATTACTTTTTGAAAATCCATTTCTAGACTGCAGATGAGGTGCTATCTACACCACTCTGCTAACAACAGCCTAGACAGCTTTGCTGGCACTTCTAGCTTTGCCATGCAACAATTTCAGTTTCCATTTCTATATTTCATCCATCAGGACGACGCGAAACAACGAAGGTGGGGGTAAAGGTTTGCTTTCCTAGGTTTCAGCAGGGTCTGGAAAAAAAAAAAACGAGCATCTCGTTATTGCCTGTGACAGAGGGTGGAGGGTTTCAGGCTTTTCCGTTACCAGTTAGCCAAATGCCACGGAGCGGGAGCCTCTCTAATTTGCAAACCAGACTCCCAGGACACCACCGTACTCGAAACCCTGTCCCCCCTTCTCCGTTGCAGCAGCTGAGAATGATGAAGGAGGGGGACAGCTGGGCTTCTCATTAGGAGCACCGCGCCTGAATCCACAGACAGACATTTGCACCCACCTCCCATTCGCAGCTTCCACCCTGCAGCTGAGGGGTGTCTTTCAAAAATCTCTCTGGGGGTAAGGCAGCACCAACACAATGACAGGCAAGCCGGTTTGGTACGGCAGAGTTAAAAGATAAATGCAACGGAGGGATTTAGAAGGAAGCCAGCCTCCGTGTTATTTGTCTCCATGAGAACGCAACTTACTAGAACACTGCAGTTCCCAAGATAAAGTATCTTCTCTAAAAGCAGGCTACATATACATCTGTTGGTTATCAATATAAGCCTTTAGCAACTGTCAGATATTATGGCAACGGTCCCACTAACTGCTCGCACGTAACTCTGAATGTGCAAGAGCACTCAGCGGGGCGAAGGCCCTAATGGAGCCTGGCTCTGCAAGGATGCCTTTTTCAGCTGCTTGGATTTCCTTTCTTTCCCTAGAGCACATCTTCACTTTAATTAATAGGTCACTGAACCGGTTTATGTTAATTGTCAGAAGTATTTCGTCTTTGTTCCCAAGGGGAGGGACCAAAGTTCATTCAGTTGTTGTCTACCAAGCAAAATTGCAAAACGTAAGGTTTTGCACACACCTAGATTGCCACCGACTCCTAAGGGAGCTTTTTTACGGCGCAGTAAACAATTGCCTTCCCATTAGCAAGATGCATCCATCCTGGCTCCCTGTGTCTGTTCCAGATCACCCTCGCCTCATCCGATACCTATGACCTGAACCTAGAATTAACTTTTACACGCCGCTGCTCACCCAACCTGCGTCAACGCCGTCCAGTTTTAACTTGAAAACCGCAGAGGCAACAAACTCCCGCGCTATTCGTGCTTAGCGTGAGTGGGGAAAAAATAAAAAAATATTATTAGAGACGGGAAACTCCAGCAGTCCGTCGGGTTTTCCCCCTGAAGGCGGCTCTCGCCCTTCCACAGCTCGCAACACGGCACTCACCGGGAAGGTCTCTCCCCGACCCAGCGATTTATCGGATTTATTCGCCCCGTGGGGCTGCTTTTTAAATCCATCTCCCCGCTGCCGGAGCCGCCCGGCCGATAAAGGAGGTGGAAACCGGCCGCCACGGCGAACTGCCGCCCTCCAAACGCCCTCCGAGGCGCCGGCCGGCCGCCGTTAACGGCTCCCGCTGCTGAGGGGGGGCGGCCGTTACAGCCGTTAGCGCGGCCGGGGCCCCCCGGGGGAGCGAGGCACAAAGGGAGAGAGCGGGCAGGGCGCTCGCCCCGCCGTCGGAGAGGAAAGGGAAGAGAGTGAGGAAAGGGAAAAGAGCGGCCATGCCGGCGGGGAGCGGCCGCCCCGCTCCCTCAGGGCGGCGGGCGGCGGCCGCGTCCCGTCAGCGGGCTGCCCTGCCCGGCGGGACGGGCTAGAGAAGAAGGAGGAGGAAGGGACCCTTCTCTCTCCTCAGGCCGGGACAGCCTCCCCCGCACCGGCCGCTGTGAGCCCCCCGCGGTTACTCACAACAAGAAGCTCATGGCGATGGCGGCGGGAGCTGGACCGGCGGCTGCCTGGGCTCGGCTCGGCGCGGCTCGGCTGGGCTCGGCGCTGCTCGGCTCCCAATGGCAGCGG
>VYZM01005613.1:810274-830319 GCA_013398915.1 Dromas ardeola | reverse complement strand
TGTTGAGATCTCTGAGCATTGCTGAATTTTGGTATTCTGTTACTGGAGGCAATCATTTGGAACAGAATGCAGTGGTGCATGTGAAAAAAAGAAAAGCAATAATCTGCAGCCCAGGAGTGATTTTTCTTTTTTTCCTCTTCCTTTCTGTCTAGGCCAAAGTGAACACATTCCGTGGGTATGACCGTAAAGATCGAGTCCGAGTGTCGCTGCTCAGTAACAAGGATAAGCTGTATAAAATTTAGTTTTAGCATTGTGTAAAAGCATGTAATAAATTGTGTTGAGATACCTTGGACAGCTTGTCTGTTGCAAAAGCAGAAGCAGCTCGCCCAGAGGAATGACAAATGCTGTAGGATGGAGCAGTCCTAATCTCCCACTGCGCAATGGTGTCCAAAGCATTAATAAAACACCGGCATTTGCAATTAACACAACCAGAGCGCGTTAACGTCCTCCTACGCGCCTCGGCAGGCGCCAGTACCGCATCCCTCCTACCATGCGCTTCTCAATCTCCATAAGCATCTGTCACCCGTTACTGGTTTTGAAATCCTTTCATACATGAAGCCAAAGCAGTGTGGACCGGACAAAGCACTCGGGAGGCGGGATACAGGTGATCCAAGTTTTTATTACTGCATGGAACAAAATTAACATCAGAAAAACTGCCCTCCACTCCCCCCCCGAGCCAAACGGGCGGTGTCAGCCCCCACCCAGCATTACAAGCAGCGCCTGAGCCAACGTGCCGTGAGCGTTTGCAGCATCACGGGGCGTAACGCCCCGTACAACATCCCGTCCTTCCAGGCAGAGACATTCCCGGAGCCCCAGACGCCCGGAAAGGGGCAGGTGCTGACGCCGAGCTGGCAGCGTCTTGCTCTGAGCTTGCCCTCGCAGCCGCAGAGCCGGGTTCTGAAGGGCCTTCAGCCACCTCCTGCGCGTCCGTCCAGATCCCCTGTCGCTGCTCAACAGCCATCCTGCTTTTCCTGGGAACAACACTCACAGCCTCCGCTTGGAGCAAGCCGGGTGGCAGCCGCTGCTGCCGGGACAGTCACAAACTGTCCCTCCGGAGCCGCAAAATGCCGGACACACCAGCATTCACAGTATTTACACTAAGTGCCCTGTTTCCAGTTTAATCCTTTCAACGTGGAAATGGTTTGGGTCTCGCTTTCTCCTCGGAGCGCGAGTCACGCTGGGTTTGGATGCAGGAATTTGAAATCTCGTAAATGCGTACAGTTTGTACACAAAACTATTCACATTAAATTCTCTACCTCCGGTCACCGCTGGTGTCTCCCCCCTGCAGAGCAGCGGGCCCACGCTTGAATTCTAGGCTTTTTCTATTTCAACGCTGTTCACAACTACTAAATCTACTTTACGGGACAGCAGCAAGGAAACGGATCGGGTAACTTTCATGAGGGGTGGGGGGGAAAAGAGCAGAAAAAGAAAATCCGTGTGAAATTGCCCGCTGTGAAGCGCTCCGGCTCTGAGGGCACCAAGAGGAGCCGGAGAACTTGGGTGGCTGAACACGCCGTGGCCCGGGGGGAACGAGAAAAGAAAAATTCCTGGTACAAACTAGCACCAACCACGGAACTGACCTCAGCTCTGACACGCTTTTTAATGAGGTTCCAGCCACTCTAATGAACACAAAATCCCCTCCGAGGAATTAAACCACTAACCCCTAATAAAATTCGTACAAACCGAAATGCATTTGTCGCATATAAATACACCAGTTTTCTAGGGACTACAGAACATTCTGTGGTCTTCAAGACTGAAGTAGGCTTCCAGTATAAACCAGTTCCAACACAACCGTGACGTGCTCCGTGCTTCACGAGGAAGCCACCACCACTTTTTGGACAAAAAATTCCATGAGGTAACAACAACAGAGAATCACGTGGCGTGAAGTTTGAAACCTCTTCACGCTGTTTCAAATTAGCATTTCTAGTAGGCGAAAAGCATTCCCGTTCCATTTCACCTTCGTTTTGATCTAACAAATAACCAAGTGAAATGCCGGGTTTATTACAAGGACTTTTTTTGATGTGGACAAGGGGGAGAGGTGGAGCGAAGTGGCCCTAAATCTGAGTCATCACGAGGATTCGGTATCTAAATGCCGGGGGATCCGATGCCTCCAGTTCCCACATCAAGGTGGGAGGTGCCGTGCCCTCCGTCGCTTTCACCACCGCGGCGCAGTCACCACGTCCCAGGGAGGGTCCCCGAGAGGAAGGTCCGAGACGCCTCGGGGCACCTCCAGCCAGATCAGTGCAGGTCCTCAGTTCTCCCGTCGGGCAGCCCCTACACCCCCATCCCCCCAAACCTAGGAGGAGAACTTCGGAACTTTCACAGCTTGGTTGGATTTTCCCCCACCGATTCGCACAGCAAGCCCACGGCCGGAGGGCTGAGCCCAAGGAAATGAAGCCAGAAAGCGTTTCGGGGCCTCTCACCTGGCCTCCGGACACCCGGCACTGACGTAGCACGGCTGAGCCGGATTGTCAAAGGCGACTGGGGAAGGGAGATGGGATTTCAAGTGCAGCCAGACAGGAGGATTAAAACCCCTCCCGCCGCGCTTTCAGCGAGGCTTTGCTTAGCAGCAGCAGCTTTCACGCCACACGTTTGAGGACGAGACCGTTCCTGACCTGCACACGCAGACACACAGGCACGCAGGGCTCGTTTTGGGGCGAGGGCGCCCTGTTCTCGCTGTGTGGGGACACCTTGGGGACATTCCCAAAGCCGCTCTCCCAAGCACAAGCTCGGCGCCGAGAGCCGGTAGGTGTTCGTACAGGGAAGGCTCAGACTGTTTTTAGCCACAAGAGACTCTAAACACCATGAAGCCGCTTCCCCTCCGGCCTCCCAAAGAACGCAGGCAAGTGTCTTCTCTTCACGCTCCCCCCTGAACAACTCCACAAACCATCGTCAGCCACAACCGTTTTTTGGTCACCTCTCCCTGCAGGGCGTCCCCTACAAGGGGCTGGAGGAGTACTGCTGGATGAGCTGCTCGTGGCAGGGGTTGCAGACCCGCTGGGGGTTAATGCTGGACGGCAGGGGCAGCTCGTTCGCCGCGCAGGCTTCACAGAAGATGCCGCCACAGTTCTTGCAGATGTTCTGGAAACACAGGGGGAGGACAGAGAAATTAAGGAGATGCTCAAGACACAAGCAACACCGAGAAACTTATGTTTTTCCTCTCATGATCGTTCCCTCAACCCAAATCCTCCACTGGGCTAGAAAAAGACCCTCCGAAACTCCACTCTCGTCCCCTCTGAAGACCAGAAGTTGGCTCCTGTGCTCAGGACCAGATTATAGCAAAGCTGCTTAGGTCAAATGGGAGTAGGTGACGGCCTGTAGTAAAGCAGGTAAGAGTTACCAATAACGAACCATTCCAGGTCTGACTGACTCCGTCTACCGGAGCGTTGCGTCACAAGAGGCGCACGTGTTATTTTCTAGCCATAACCGGGGGAAAACACAACCCAAGCCGCCTTCCAGCTCCCCCCCGGCAACACTACTGGGCACCAGTGTGACCGGGACGCCTGCTCCCCCGGCAGCAGCTGTAGCAGCGCCTGGTTTCCTTCCAAACTGCTCCTCAGCATCAGTGGAGGAAATTATCTGGGTGAAGGCAGTGCACCCACTGAACACCCTTTTCGGTGACCTTCTTGTCACCCCTCTAGACTCAGAGTGTAAAGCGGTGAGGAAAGCAAGGGGGGCTTAGCCACAAAAAAAGAATAAAATTCAGAGAAAAAGGCAAGGTGCCCTAAGTGGAGAAATAACAAGTGTCAGCACCTCCTATTCCCACTTCTGATCGATCCCAGAAAAAAACCACTTTGCTAAAAAGGGAAGAAGCCGCTAAGAGCAGGGAAAAACAAAGCACTGAACACAGAGGAGAGCGGGGAACCCTCAGGCGACCACTGTTCCACGAGTTTAAGGCTAAAGCGGGCTTCGGAAAGGGGCTCATTTCTTCGTCCCAAGTCACCAGTAGGAAACCTGTGCTATTCCAAAACGAAAATCAGAGGAAACACTCATTCACCAGACGACAGAGATGGCAACGCGAGTCTTGGGAGTTACCTTTTTTGCGCTTCGGCTGCCTTCTTCCTGGCAGAGCTGGCAGATCTCGGCGTTTCCAGGTCCTGACAGCTGGTCCTAAACCCCGAGGAAAAACCCAAGACGTTCTCTGCTTTACACGGCAGCTGTATGAGAGCTCTGGGGCTGATCTGCTTCTTACAACGGGGAGGAAGGGTTCCCGTGTTGTGTTCTTCACCCCCCTCTGCCCACAGCACACCATGCAGCCACACGGGGCCACCGAGCCGCCGCAGCGTGATCTACAGTCGCGCTGGCTACACCGCACGAGTGTTGCGGCATCCCATCGACAGGTAAGGGTCTAGCCGTGCTTTGCCAGGCACCCGGGGAGAAAGAATGGCTTCCGCTCAATTTGAGATACGTGGAAAAAGCAAAACAAACCAAAAGATGAAAAAACACCCCTTCGCTCTACCCCACAGAGCAACGGGCAAAGCCCTAGCCCACGCCAAGGAGCTTAAACACCGCCAAGGAGCTTAAACACCACCAAGGAGCTTAAACACCACCGCTTTCACAAACGCTATATTATACTATGCTTCCCTTGTTCTTTTTTTAGACGCACCAACCCAGGAACGGCATGGGGCAAAGGAATAAGAAAAGGGGTTAATGCTCTTTTAAAAACCAGCACGGTTGTGCTGAGGAGGCAAAATGAACTCACTTAGGCGCAGCGCTGCCAAGTGAAAGCCTTTCTAATGAGATAAGCAGCCCTTTTCCACTAGGGAACCATGGCTGCTACAGCCAAATCCTCACCAAGGCACAACCTGGAGGACAAACTTGAGGGTATTCGGGCAGGGAAGCTGCTGCAGCGACCCAGGAGCTCCCTCAGGACCCTCGCCCTTCAGTATTCCCATACGAGGAAAAGAACCACCAACCTGCTCGTCCTGCGCGCCACTCGGCGACCTGCAAGAGGAGAACATCGTCACTTGCAGCCGGCGCTTCAGTCAGCGCGTCACTTAAGAAAAACATCTGGACTATCAGAGAATTCCCTCGTCCTGTTTGTAAAACCCTACCCACACAGAGTTTTGGTTTTGTCGCTTCAAAACCAGGCGGCCAAGCCCGCTCGCGTGAGAGGAGAGGCGTCCATAAGCTTCGGCAGAGAGCGGAGCAGACGCAGCACTCCCGCCTAAACGGCAAGAGCAGGAGAAAAAAAAAACTCGCACAGCACTTTCAGAAGAGCCGAGGAAAGGGAGCACGGACGTGGAAAAGACTGTTCAGATGCTACAAACACGGTTTAAAAGCAGCTTTAAACATTAGTGTAAAATCTTTGATTCCCTACATGTCCGTCAAGTGGGCCATAACGCGTTTTGAGGCATTCCAGGGCAGCCTGACGCTCACGCTGCTTAAACACCCAAGGTGAAGCGGGGGCAGAAAGCATCTAAGGCCTGAAAGGTTTTTAGTATCTGGTAAAGCAGATTTGAATCGAGCTTAGGCTATTTTTAAGACAATACTTCTCTGATTAACTTTATATTGGCGCTCAGCGCGCTGTCAGAGCACTGCGCTTCTTCGCTGGCATTGAGAGTCCTTCAAACAGGCTGTTTCCAACTCCCAGCAAAGTCCTCGTCACAGAGCTGTTCCCCGTGGCTTTTAAAGCATCTTCTCACATTTAAAACCAGATTCTGGAACTTAGCTTCCAAACACTAAACAAATCCTACACCGAGAATCCTCCTCTGGAATACTGACTTTAGAAACATGCCCCCCTGAACTACATTTTTATACAACCGTCTCCTTGAAATACGATTTCAAGTTCTCTTTCTCCAACAGCTTCTGTTCTTGTCCGGAAGCCACCGATTATCAGCTCCAAATGCCACTGATCCGCCACCCTTCTCCTTCCCCTCACCAGCAAAGATACCTTCTTTGGACACGAGTACCAAAGGTCCAGGCCTCCGCAGCACTAGGCTGATGAAGGTTCGTTAAGTAAGAAAAATTAGTGAACAGATTTATACAGAGACAAATTCAAGGGTAAGTGGGAGAGAGACAGAGCTTTTCAGATCCAGGAATACTTATGGCCAGCAGTAGAACCTCCTTCTTCCCTTTAAGAGCTAAGAAAAAGCAGCGAAGAGACCTCAACAAAGGGCATGAGGTGGAAAAAAAAAATCTTTCTCAGGAAGTGAAGTCACACTATTCCCAACTTCCCGTCGGCAAAGAAATCCGAGAAGGGGAAGCAGGACTTAGAAAAGGAGAAGACAAAAATGAGATTTCTTGTCTTCCGTACTTGTGGGGCAGGTCACTGTCCTCCTCTCTCAGTGGCTGTTTCAGCTTAGCGTTTTCCTCCTGGATTTTGAGCTTCCCATCCTGCCAAAAGGAAAGAGTTACCCGTCAGTCGAACTGCATGGAGAGTCCGGTTTGACCCCCGCCGCACTGCAAAGGGAGACTTTACGCTGACGCTTCGGGAATAGTGCTCTGCCCTCCCGGGCACAGAGCTGCGCTGGGACATGTGAAAGCATCGAAACACCGCATGAACTCCCCACGAGCAGCTCCACGTGCTTCCCTTTTGCTGTGAACGAAAAGTCGGCTTCACATTTTATGAGGTGGGCTCTTAAAACACGTCCAACGGTCTCCTTTTACTAAGAGGACCGAGAAACTTCACCGTCACCAGTTTATTTAAGAGCAGAGGCTGAAAAGGTAGACGGGCTGACCAGGCTTTTTTGAGACTGACCCGCGAGACAAATCCTCTCGGCCAGGAGAGGAAAGAAACCCTCCCCACCCTCCCACGTTGTGACGACGGGCTCAGCCGAGCTCCTCCATTTCTGCCAACGCCAACTTCCACCGCATCAAGCGCCGCACGCAAGTTTTGTGGCAAAAAGAAAGAAAGAAAAAGAAAAAGAAAAAAAAAAAAGGCCATTCTGAAATAGCTTTTTCGCCTGTTGGCCCTTTTATTGCTAGCGGGAGCTCCTCACTCGTGGCACAGCGCTCACCTGAGTGCAGGAGGGTAACCCCGCGCAGGCTCAAACCCAGCCACGCGCTCTCAGCTAAGCAGCAAAAAAAAAAAGCAGCTTTTCTGCCTTCCAGAGACCAACCAACCTTTGCTTCAAACATCAGACTACCCAGTTTGGGGGCTTCTTGTTTTCATTTTTACCGGCCAACTGCACCGCGCGTAGTTCCCGATTCCCCCTCCTGATTCGTACCCGTCCTGCTGCAGCAAACATCGCTTTTGGATAAACGAACCATGAGGCGTAAATGACTTCACTGAAATTGTGTGTAATATTGGTTTTTAAAAAAAAAAAAAAAAAAAAAAAAAAAAAAAAAAAAAAAGACAAACCGGAACGGTTCAAGCAGCCCGGGGAGCGCAGCGCGGGCAGCTCTCGAGCGCAGCAGCACACGGGAATTGCAGAAACAACCTCTAGCACTGCACAGTTCGCATGGTTCCACGTTTCGTTCTCCAAAACAACTGTTTCACTGCCAATTCCCAGCAAAAGAGCCTGTTCCGCTTTACAGCAAAAGCCGCAGAGCAGATTTTCACTTTCAAAGGCAAATTTTCTGCTAAAAAGGGAGTTCCACCCGGGGACTACGAGTTTTAGTCTCAAAATGAACACTACGCTGTGCTTCAAAAAAAACCCCACTGAATAAACTAACGCACACCACTGAAAGAACACGCAAAGGGACTTGCGAAGCCCTCAAAAAATATTTTTGTCTTCCCAGTTTTAGTATTTACCTCTTCCAGGAGAATATCCCTTATTACGATACAAGAAATAAAACCGAGCAAGTTTGCTTTTCGGAAGATGTAATGCTTACAGCGTCTCTCCTGCTGTACTACGCTTGGTTTTATTTAACTAGTGCAGGACAAAAAAATCACAATTAATGTCAAGATTTTGTCAGGTACCAGCCTGGAGGAAGAACTCATCGTTCTGCAATGAAATGTGATGCCTGCAATATTTTTGCGAGGCTTAACTCAATAAACTGGCTATTTAGCGTGCGTAAAAAGTGTTCCATTTTGCTGTGGCACGTTATCAAAACACATTTATTGCCTAATAAAGCTCAGGAAAAGCCAATCAGTAAAATGAAACCGTATTTCCAAGAGAAGCCAAGAAGAATAAAAGTCACATTACCTGTCTTAGCCAATTCCTTGCGCCTTTTTTGTTTTCTTGGCTGCGTTGGTGACTGCGTGACCATCTGTCTCTCTCCCGCTTCAGCTCTAGTTCCAGGTGGCTCCTAGAATACCGAGGTGGAATTGTGAGTAAAGGCTATGGTTCCGTAACACTCGACACGGAGAGCAAATAAACTATTTAACCCTCTCTTTACACCGAAGCAATTAAACCCCAGCTCAAGAGCTGAAAACCGCCTCTTTGAACAAAAGGTGCCTCGCAGCGCGTTACGCCATACTATGTCAGGATGGAAAATCTCCAAGTTCTTCATCTCATTCTAGCATAATTTGATGGGAATAAACCTGCCGACTACGCCTGCAAATCCTTACAAATACTTAGTTATTCATCTGTTACAGAGCAGTTGATCAGCGCCCTGTTCAGAGAGAACTTCTTCAGCACGTCAACTGCTCTGAAACCCAAGCCAACATCTGGGACCACTTCCTAAGCCATCCACACGCCATGGATGGGCTCCTCCTCCCCGAAAGCTGGGACGATTCTTCTGACACCTCACCTGGAAGTGGTGCTTGGTCCTGGTGGAGCAAGCGAGGGCTCCCCTCCAGGAGGAGACCCTGCTCTGCTCTGCCCTTGGGTTGAACAACAGCACACGAGCAGGTCAGTACCTGGGCTGGGATAGGAGAGATGAGCCCAGTGGGTTCAAAACAAAGACACGGCTGAGTGCAGCACATGCATATTCCGGAGGACAACTCATCAGCGGGTGGAGGACAGGGGAACAAGCCCATCTGAGGTCCCCGCCGCAGCCCCAAGCGGGCTGAAGAGCGGCGCGACTCCAGATCTAACTGTGGATGGCAGACCCTTTGCGCTGGGGCACCACAAAGCTCCACGTCTCCAGGGCTGCCGCCTCCCTGCGCCCAACAGCCACAAAGCTCTTGGGGCACACGGACCAGCAGGGACCGAAACGCCAGAGACCCTGTTCGCTGAAATCAGTAAATAATCGACAGTAAAATACGGGAGCTGCCGTAGGGAACGACTCCTGCCCCAAAAATCAAAGCCTAGAAACTGAGTAACCGCTGGCAGAAGCAGCGGCAAGACTTGTGCTATATATTCAGAATCCTCATCGCTATTAAAACCAACATTACCCGTTATTACCCTCATTAGCCTCCGTACCGCTCCAACCGTCTTATAAATAACTCGTTATGACTACAGCCTCATTAATTACAAAGCCTGACTGAAGTGAGGAAAGCTGCTGGAGACTCAGATCCAGAAATGAATCCTCGCCCGTGTTGACATTTAAAAACCAAACCACCCTAAGGGAATTCTTGTTTATAACGTGATTTAAAAACACCACCACCACAAACGCAAAAAGTCCCGTTTCCTCTTAAAGGCGTATAATTCAAGAATAACCACCCACCGCCCACCGCGGCAGCCTCCCGTAACTCGCTGCTTTAGAAACCCAGTTAAATAAAGCAGCACAGCCACCCAGTAAAGGAGGCTCCACCATTTTCATACCGTCATCCTGATTTAGCTTAAGCGAGGAAGGCATCAGAAAGAGTCCCACTGATGCAAAAACACACCAACTTGCACATCTCCTCCCCAGGCAGCTACGCTAAGTTCAACAGACTCAGCGTCAGGAGTATATACGGAGAAGACGCGTTCCCCATTTAGACTATGGCAAGGTCAGGTCCAGGACCTCGTACAAATTCCTGATAAAAGCCATTTTCTGGCTTCGTGGGTGCCCTCTGTAACTTCTTAAAAAAGCAAACAAAACGCTGTGCCAGGAGGGGAGGACAACGTAAAAAATGCAGCCAGCAACGCTTCCACGCAATTCATCCCGGTGACCTTGCAACAACTAGAAGATGCGTCACGGCTGCGGGAGGGGAGACGCTCTTCTATTTTAAGATAAGAGGATTTCTCTGTTTTCCTGATACTGGTAAACTGATGACACCGCAAGGGGAAACAGGATAGCTCTCGCCAAGTTCTCTGCCTTTGGTTTCCAACTTTTTGGTTGCCTCCCAGCAAAACTGAGACCAGTTTCACCTAGAAAATAGATACCAAAAGCACAGCACCGTTTACCGGACTGACATCCCTTGCTCCGAACCCTCCCGTGCTAGCTCTAGGCAAAGACTTAGCGCTGCAGCCCTGCTGATGAGCAGCACACGGTTTGCTTAGACTGTTAGCTGGAGATTCCCAATTATGCTACGAAAGTGGAAAGTCTGATGCAACGCCAGACATTGGAGAGGTCTACGTTGCCGTCAAGAGACCTGACTGCGCTTGGAAGCACATCCAGCTCTCTCCCATTCCCTAGGGCAGGATAACCCACAACAGGACCTCAGCGCAGACCGAGGATCTCCCCAGCCTCCCCAAACCGGTTTTACAGCTAGTGATCTCCGTCCTGCGACTCTAGCAAGGTTATCACCCACCAAATCTAGCCGCGGTGCAGGAAGCCCCCGCGGACATTTCCGCGTTCAGAAAAAATATCCTGACATTTCATTTCCACCCAAGAGATGTTCTGCAACCTGCCTCTCATATTCCACCGCCGCCTAAGATTTGCACTTTTGCGGGTGGTTTCTGCTGACCACGCAGTTCTGCATTTTCTTCCCATCTGATTTTTCCAGTTGTAACTTTAAAGACGCAGACGTTAAAAGATTCGCCGTCTCGCAAAGCATTTCACCTCCCCGGACTTAATGCCTGCCTGTCAGCTCAAATGCCACTTGTCTCTCTCCAACTCCTACCGCGTTCTACCGGACACGGTAAGCACAGCCCAGAAGATAGAGTAGAAAAAGGATGTCTTCACCGCTGCCTGGAGAGCTCTTCCACTTCCAGCTGGAGGCTGTTGATTTTGTCCCCAAACTCCTGCTTGAAGAGCCGGTTGTCCTGCTGGGCCAACTGCCGGTCCTTCTCTGCCTGTCGCAATCTGGATTTGAGCCACATGAACTTGTGATAAAAAACAAAAGCCATGGTGGGGAGGAAGACCGAGTTTAAGCAACAAATTAAAAAAAAAAAAAAAAAAACCAGAAAAAAAACCCAAAAAAAACAAACAAAAAAAACCCAGTGAAAAGGTAAAGCCAAAATAAGGAATGGTAAAAACAATGGAAAGGAGGAAAATCTTTTAAAGAAAAGCAAGATGTAGGTGAACCAGGCAGAAGCTCTGTTTTTCAATAGTTTTTATTCTATTACTACAGTTTACAGCCATTAGATGAAAAACATAAAACATCACTTTTATCCAGATTCAAAGCAAACCTCAAGTACACAGAATTTTAAGTCAAATTTGATTTTAATGTACGTTACATTTCAGCTTTGCACATGTAACTGGAACTTGCAACATAGGTTAGCTACTATATTGAGAATTAGTGCGTTTTCCTGGTCTCTTCCACCGACTGACACAGCAAGCGCCCAGGCATTAGTACACCGAAGCGTTTCCGCTTCGGGCCTGACATCACTAACGGCCAGATTCTTAATTCCGTCTTATTTTAGCGTTACTGGGACGGCAAACAAAGCCAGCCCGACCCCTGTTTCTACAGCAGACATCTGGGGAGGGGCAGGGGAGTTAACTGTTCTAACTAGCTATTCCGATACCTTGATGAAAGCTTCCGCCTTTTTATTATTATTATTTTTTTTTTTTTCCCCAGGTAGTTAAACTGAGTTTCTAGTAAACGATTATTGAAGGTTACGTTGATACTCTCAAGCATGCGACTCGGGCATGGCGTAGAGGTTTCAAAGGGGTCTCCAAGGCTGCTTGTGTGCGGGAGTCTGCGGCAAGAGCTAAGCGGGGGTACGGGAGGACCGGGCTGAGCCCCCCAGACTCTGAAACGCACCCAGTGCGGATCAACAGAAGTTCCTTCTCCAGCTGCCCTTCAGTCACGTTTGCCACCCGCTGCCCCACAGAGCTCAAGGCGGGGGAGCTGGCACCAAAGAATTTCGACAGGCGTCTCGCCAGAGCCAAAAAACCAAAAAGTTATTCAACCCGGAAATCCCTCAAACATCATCTTCTTGAAAGAAAAAAATAAATCTCTAGCAGTACTTATAACCTAAAGCCTGTGACTGGCCACCACGGTGACATGTGTGGCCACAGGGAAGAGGATTTTAGTTTACAATAGTCCAAGCTACAGTTACTTAAAGTTTTGCACTGGGGTGTTAAATTGGCAATTGCTTTTCTTGTTCGGAGCTGTTTCCAAGCTTTAGCTGTTCTTCCATTAGCAAATTCCATTTGTATTGAGCAACAGAAACCGGGAAGCAAATGAAAGAAGTGTGATAGTAAAAGGCAACTCTTCCTTTTCAACCACGAACTACTCGGACAAGGAACGGTCAAGTACCAAATTACCGCTTCCACTCCCCACCACTGCACGTTTTGTTCCTTTCTTCTTTTTTATTTTGTTTCTTTTAAACACTAGAGTATAAAGATCAGATTATTTTCTGTAAAACGTGTCACTTCCCTTTCCAGGAAGAGGAGAGACCTACCGAAACACCTCTCCTCAGCTTCCTTCCGTCGGGCAGAACCGCAACGGATGTCTAGAGGGATTCATGGCAGAGGTAGAAGGCAATGCAAAGATAAGGAGGTTTCCACGGAACTTACCACTCTATCATGTTACTCTAAGACACCTAGCTACTAATTCCGGACACATGAAGTTTAAAGGAATAAGGATAAGTCGGAATTCCCCAGCCTCCCACCGAGTCACTAAGGCAAATTGGTTGCAAGCGCTCTCGGTTACAAGAGGGCTGGTCTTGACGGTGACGAGCTATCGAGTCGCGCCCCTCGGCCTTGGACTCGCAGCTGGCCCCACAGAACACAAGTGGAATGGGGGACGGCTTGGGGGTACGCACACAACTACTTTCAACAACTTCCAGGGATGCATTATTATTATTATTATTTTTTTTCGTCTACTTCACAAAAAGGGTAACACAGAAAACTAGCTGACTTTCCGGAGCTGGCCAATTTGATACTGGCTTGACCAACGCACCTAGTATCCATAAATGTTGAAGACTTGTGCTGCTGTATGCGGTTTGCATCACCGGGATGTACAGAGCCACATATCTGCCATTCCTTACGCTTTCCTGGGGTGTTTATTGGCCAACTCATCGGTACTTTAACACAGTTTAAATGGCAAAGTTAGGGATTTTTATACCCGACTCTAAATCTCTGAAAAAAAAAACCAAAAACCTCACTGGTTTTAAAAATTCAGCAATTCCAAATCAACTTTAGGTGACAATTAACATTTTAACAGTTGCTTTTAGCAAATCTCAAGTTCTCCCCTCATAAGTGAGTTCTGATGTCAGAGCTGTGAGGTGACCAGACCTAAAAATGTCTAATGATGCTTCTGCATCAGTTTGTTTGCTGCGCTATTTAAGGTTTTTGCCTGTTTCACCAAATCCTTTTCACTGGATAAGTAAATCAGAATGAGGATGATGAAAAACAGTATGGAAAAATAAGAACAGCAAGAGAAAAAGAGCACATCAATTAGCTGAGTAGATAACCATAAAACACGCTAAAATACAAATTTTCTACAAAGAAAACAACCTTTTTTATCAAGACTCATTCAGAATATAAACCCTGAAAGGGGAGCGTTAGTGTAGTGCATCGACCTGCTCATTAAATGAGTCCCAGACACGCTGGTGAGAGCCACGGTGATTTCCTCGGAGCCAGCACCACAGCCAAGGCAATTCGCAGAGACTGAATTTCTGAGCTTTTGGCCAAACCACCGCAAAGCCTGGCTTCGAGAACAAGACCGAAGGGAAAAGGGAGTGCTGCTCCTTCTCATATCGACCCGACTTCGATGCCGAGGCCCTCCTCATTTCATGAGGGTGAGCGACATGAGAGCAACACCGGCCATTGGGATGCAACGCGTCCCAGCCCAAAGGGACGCGATACCTTCGGGCTGTCTTTATCAGCCTCTGGCGACAGCCAGGCTGGCCCCTCACCTTCCTCCGTTTACTTACACATGAAGATTTTTTTCAAGCTCATCTCCCTCAGAAAGTACAAGGCTGTTCATCAAGAGAACGGTTCAATTGGGTTGGTTGTTTTTTTTTTTTTTTTTCCAAACAATACCAGAGATGTGGAATAACCCCACAGCTCCGAGCCTGGCCTCCGCTGCAGGCTCGTCCTCCCTGCTCCGGCTCTAACCCTGCCATTAACAGTCAAGCACTTCTCTAAGTTCATATTTACATTTTTTCATTGGTGCCGTCGGGAGACAGTTAACGGACTTGTAACGACTGGATACCATGCAGTGCAGCAGACGTATATCAACAAAGCTGCTGCGTTAATCACTGGTTCGGCAGTATATTTTCTAATGGAAGCCCTCCTGAGCATGCAAAACCTTTCTCACGGCATCTCAACAATTACAGCTCTGCCGAGCAGCGGCTAAGCAGAGCGCTGCGGCTCTCGCCCGGTCCATTCAGGGTCAGCAGAACACCACCACTGGAATACAAACACGACTCGATAATTGTAAGAGTTTCTTTTTTTACCTTTGTTCGAGCTGTTTGATGGTGGCAGCCATCTGATTTGTTTTTTCTTCCAAACGGCTGTTTAATTCACTCTTCTGTTTCACTCCCATGTCTGAACTCTGGAAAAAGTGGCATCGTGGGTTTTTAGAAGCAGCGTTCAAACCAAAATAAGCCAGGATAAATCATGCGGCACACGAAGCGAAAGGGGCAGGAGCCAAAGAGGCAGGAGGAGGCGCTCAGAAAGCAAATGCCAGGTCAATACTGCAACGACAAACATCTCGCCATACAGGCGCAGGCTACATGGGGACCCCACGCAAAGGCAACACCATAATCAATGAAGCTGCCCGTATAATACGTATTAATGCGGCGCCTGCTCATATAATTCAACTGCTTTGCACAGAATAATTGGCTCAAGGAGGGCTGAGGCAACGCTTTCCTCTTCTAAAGTTTATTGTACAATTTCTTCCAGAGCTTTTTGTGTTGCTCTTTATCTTAAGAGGCTGCTTTTGTCCTCAGACAGTAACGTATGTAATGACGCCATGCACCTTTAAATATTAGATTGTACTGGAACAGAAGCTGCCATGGCACAGAAGATGCTTTCCCCAAAAACAGACATTTCTGGATCATCACGAGTCTGTCTTCAGAAGAAACTGAAGAATGTCTTTATTTTTCTTTAACCCCCAACACATTCAATTGTTCGTGGATTACAGCTTCCTTGCAGCAAGACTGAAGCACGCTACACAGCCTGTAACCCTTCCCCACCTCGCACCTTTTCAATAGATGGGGGGGAAGAACAGGAGCTATCACTTTTACCTGGAACTCGCTGCGTTTGATTTAGTTATTTCCCTACCTGCAGCTTGAAAGACAGTTCATGCTTTAGGGCCCTGAGATCATCCAGTTGCTGTCTGAGCGCCACCAGCGCATCTTGCTTCTCGCAAACATCTTTCTCCAGCATCTTCATGGCCAGCTCCATCTCCTGTCGCATCCCGATCTGCACCTCCAGCTCTTTCTCCACATCCTGGAACACCCAGATCAGTCAGCATTACCAGCCAGCTTTCCTCACCATCCAGCAGAGAACCACCCTTAAACCGGGGCTCCCGCCAACGCAGGCATGACCCAGAGGTGTGCTGCACTGCCACAGCCTCACAGTTACAGATCTGACCCAGCGAAGACAATTAAGGACAACAAATACACATTTTCAGCCCAATATTGAAGCAACAGAAACAGCACAAAGTACGATATGGACTCATCTTTCTTATGCGGGGGACTACTGACAAGCTGGTGAACTTTTTATTTCCTAAAAACATTCTGCTGAGGCGTTTTTCTCCCCACCACCTGAACGCGCTCTGTAGCGGCGATACCCTTATCTGCAAGGGGGATATGTCAGACCTAGAAATGCAAGCGGGCTGCTCGTTTTGAGATACAGACCTCGCATCGATCAATACAGCCACAAAATTAACATCGCTTCTGACAAGACGCCGCGGATCAGGCAGAAGCAGGCAGGAATGAAGAGAGTCCCCACGCCAAACATTTTCAAAAGTAATTGTCTGACATGGAGTTATGACACGAAAAAGCCATTTGTAGTGAGGTCCAAGCTCAGAGATTCCTTACCAGCCGCAGCTGAGTCTCCTCCTTTAGCTGTTTTCGTGCCTCAGTCAGTGCATGTCCATCAGCAGTTCTGTCTTTAGTGGCCTATGTTAATGAAGACACTTAATTAACCTATCAACACATACTACTAACCCTCACACTTGCCAATTATTTGCTTTTCCCACCACTTCGAAAACAAATTCTGCAGCTATCAAGACTCAGAGCTCCATTCAGTTAAGGCAGCGTGCAGCTTCCAGGCGAAGCGCCTCCGTCTCCCCGTTTCCCACTGCGCTTCAATGGATATGAGTTACACGCACAGACTGTCGGTTTTCAGGACTTTCACAATATACTACGAATGGTTACAAAACCTCAGAAAAAGATCTTACGGGTTTTAGAACTAAAACCAGACTCTGCCATAGTTACTAGCACTTTCAATACATCAACGCAAACAAGATGATAGATTTCCCAGAAGGGCAGCGTTTCAGGACAAAAAAGCCGAACTCCTACACCCCAAGTTTTCTGCCACCCCCTCAGTAAATCCTCCTTCCTCCTGTCCCTCCTGACAGCAAGGCAGGAATACGCTGTGTTATTTCTTGGCTCTGCGCAGGCTCACGGTTTCAGCAGCTACGGCCAGGCAGGATTTACTGCGGCCAGGGTCCATCTGTTACCCCTGCGGAGGAGCCACCTGGAGCCACTCTTCCCTACTGCAGTTTTTGTGAGATACAAAAGGAAATAAAGTCTCTTCCAAACACCTACTTCTTGGTCGAATTCGGGCTGGGACTGCCCAAAGGTTCGGTTCAGGTTCACACACACCAACCTTACGATTGGACTCTAAGATGTAAGAACTTTCTTCTTTAACCCGTTCCATCTCTTCTTGCAGCGTAATAATCCTGTTGTTTGCAACCGCAAGCTGTGAACAAAACGGAACAACAGTAACATACCAAAAACATACTTGACCTTTTGGTTTTTTTCCTCCCGAGACACATTTTCTGTACTCAGTTTTTACACTCAAAGTGAGGGGGGAAAAAAAGTCTTTGGAGCGGTAAAAGACAACTCGGCCTCCACCATGGAAAGAGACTACCTGAATAAGCATCAATTAGCGCCAGCGTGAAGGACTTGCACTATCAGCTAAACCAGAGACTTCCCAACCTCTTCTCGTTCCTGTCTTTCAGTAAAGTTACCGACTTCTTCAGCTCTCTGCCTGCTAGACTCCGCATAGCATGTGGTTAGCGCAACTCAACCGAAATCCTCACTCCATTCCCCTTCCCTTGCCAAAGACGGCAAAAAGGAAAAATGTGAGCACATGGCAGCTGAGTTTTGTTGACTTCTAGCACTTGAAAAGTATACGAGAGAAGGAATTCTTGCATGGGTTTGCTAAAGCTTCAGTAGTTTGGGTATGCTGTTGGGTAGAGCATCTGAGCTGGAAGATGCTCAAGCATTTGGGCAGGAGAAGCACGCCGAGAACGTCACCAGGGGAGGAAGATGTGGCTGGAAACGGAGCATGAGTAGCAGACCCCACCCTTACGAGACAGAACATCTGCCTCAGAGGAATTCCCAAGGAAGGTATCACCACAGGCTAACAGATCACTTGGAGTGTGTGGTCAAAAGCCAAAATAACTCCAGGAAACTCCTTCTGGCTTTGTAAATCCTAGCTTACGTAAGCCTTGCACACCAGCAAAGCTCAGTGACATTCCAAGAGGTCAGCAGTGTTATCAAGTGACAAACCCAAACAGAAATTCCCCTGATAAAAGCGGGAGTCTGTGGTACAGCTCAAGCCAAATACACTAATTGATGTGACATGTGACGCAGTTCATTAACTGCGCCCTGCAAATAGCCCGGCTTGGCACAGCGCGTTCCAGTGCCACTTATATTCTTACTCTGAACCGCATGCAGACTTCACTAAGACGCCAGCAAGTGAAATATTAAAAAAAAAAAAAATCAAAACCTGCTTCAGTCAACACTGCAATCCATCTCATGGGTACCATGCCTAATGGGCACAGCACTCGCGCTCTGCAGGTAATAAATCAAAAGCCACTTATTGTAGTAGCACTGAGAAAGGCAGCCTCCGCTGCCTTTTTAAAACACAAATTTTAAGAAACATTTCTTAGTCCTTAATTGCAAGAGTGGATAAACTAATTTCCATCGCTAGAGCTTCTCACCATTTGGAATACATCTATGAGAGTAAACGCTCAAGAACCAGACACAGAGACCTCCTTTAATGAGGGGGAACAAGCCAAAAAGGATTTCTATTTCCTAGTTGAACTGCAGGAGCACTGGGGCATCCCAATCAAAATCATTCCGCTGAGCTAAGGGACACGTGGACCGAGACACTGTAAAACCGTTCAGATGAGACCTACTGCCACCCATTTGCCAGGGATCTGATCCCACGAAGATTTTATTACAGTTATGCCATTACGAATGAACTGCAAAATCTTTTTTAAAACACAGGTTACAGCTATGACACACATACCAATCATTTTTCATGCTGAGACCGAACAATGTTTTACCTATAAATTTTTTTCCCTTTATTTCTCGAAAATTGTGACAGCCTAGAGAAAAGGTATCGAAACATTTAAATTACTATCTTTACACTGTAGCAAACTTCTGCACCTGTCAAAATAAACAGACATTGAAATATTCGTCACGTCTGGATGTCTCATAACCTACATCAGCTGTACGGCATTTGAAACCATATGCACCACACAACTTATTCTAAGACATCTTCCAAACACCAGAAAGCACTCGAAGATTTCCGAGGGATAATGTGTATTCAACAGCTTTTGGTTTTCAACATAAACGTTCGGTGATTTTTCCACCTCACGCTCAGTTAGTAGCAACAGCCAGTGTAATTCCTTGGCAGGTCAGTTATTCCAGTTCCGTCATTAAACGCTCATCATTGCGTACACCAGAAATCTGGAAATAGCTCCTCCCGTACCTTTTTAATCCCCGATTCCGAAACATCAGATGATTTTCTATTACACTCACCTCCTCGGTCAGTTTAGTGTTGGATTTTTCTAAGGCATCCACCTTGGCCTGTAGGTTGTTTACTGTAGCACTGTCGAAGAGAAAAAAGCTCTACCGTAATTCCTTCTTTTTTTACAAGCCAGTTTTCTATTTTGCTATACTAGATAATAAAGAATAATTAATTCATGTCTTACCTTAAATGTCTGTTGAGTTCTTCTACATAGTTCTTCTGGTCCAAAATAGCAGTTATCTGACCGTCTCTGGAAAAAACAAGTATGATTTCAGCTCAACCATTTGGAGTCGAAGGAGTAAGAGACACCATTACAGGTCTAAGAGGAAACACGGCGACACAGCCCGGGTATCCGGCGTACCAATAACCCGGGTCTCAGTGAGTCTACGTGATGCACGGGAAACACAAAGCCGAGTTACAGTCTACGCCTTTATAATCAATCACTGTCCCCTGACTTCTCTGCTACATTCACCTGGGTGACGTTCAGGCACGTTGCGACGCGCAAACCAGAAGGATTTTAAGGCAGACGACAGTTCAGAGAGTACAGCAGTATTTCCAAGAAAAAAGCCTGGTTCTGCACGACATTTAGATTGGGCAAGAGTCATCTCGCCGAAAGCCATTCAAGGAAAACTGTCAATAAATGCACGTTCTGCATGCACTTCCAGCAGGAAATCTTAACAAAAGGCTGTTCTAAAAATGAAAGTGTAGATAAAATAAATGCATCAAAACACCCCATCCTGAGGGATAATGATTAAAGATATCCCCGAGTTCGAACTAGCAGGACCTCCTTAGAAGGAAGAAGTACTCTGGAAGAACCTCAGAAAAATCGCAACACCCGATCCCTATGTCAGCGTGCCCACACTGTCGGTTTCAGCCTCTTGCTCCGCGTGTTGCACAGCTCCATTTCCGTGTGCCGCGCAAGCACTTTTACCACAGTTACGGTCTTTTCCCATCGGAGAATT
>VYZM01005613.1:677726-775619 GCA_013398915.1 Dromas ardeola | reverse complement strand
CGGGCCCGGCCCGGCCCCGGGCAGTAGCTCGCCCCGGGCCACCACTCCCCCGGCCCGGGCCACCTGAAGGATGGATCCCTCAAGGCCAACAAAAAAAGGGGTCAGCCACCCTCTGGTGGGTGCAGGGGCTCCAGGCGGTGTGGAAGGGACCTTCTTTCCACCCCTTTTCTGAGGGGAGTTGGGTTTGGTTTTCTTCCAGCCTCATACCCTTAACACTTGCTTTTTGATCGCTGCACAATTCACCTTTCTCACACTTTGAGGGAAAAAAAAAAAAAAACAAAACAAGCTAAAGAAAAGCCGTCTTCTAGCACAAGGTCCCCAGCCCTGCTACCATCACCGCCTGGACTGCTGGCTGGGGAGACGCAGTTGGAAATAAGCCCCCGTCCCCATCCTGTGCGTCACGGTCTGTTCCTACGCCGAGGCAGAGGGAAGGAGGCAGCAGCCCCCTGCATGTGGGGTCACCTCCTGGGACCAGAGCCGGCGTGGGGACACAAAGAATTTCGTCTTAAAATGAGGGAGCCCGACTCCAGCACGCTTTAACTTACCCATGAAGCGAAGCCGCGCCATCTCCTGCCTGCCCATCGCTTTCCCAAGGGTAAGATCTCATGGACAGCAGCGGTTTCAGATCCTTTGATGAGAGGTTTCAACACAAGGTCCAAATATATTCCTTACTTAATAGTAAGGAACTACTAAGTAGCAATAGAACTACCAAATAGGCCACGCCAATGGGAATTCCACTTCAGAGATTATCTTCCTGAAGACAGTAATAGAGACTTCTCATTAAGGCAGGGCAATCAATGTGGACTGTAGTGTTGACAACGGGTGGGGAGAAAGAACATGTATCTGCCAGTTTTTTAAAAATATCCTGCATTCCGGGCACTTCGGTTAAGCCAAAACATGTCGCTTCTTTATTTCTTTCTAAATCTCACACAAAAATTGCAAAAGCAACGCTGCGAAGGCAACTGATTTCGGGAGACTGCTTTTTCCAGTCCTGCCCCAAGTCACACAACGTGTTACAACTCGTTTAACAGACGCTTTAATCCCTTTTACAGATCTCCAAGCTGAATGCTTGAATTTCTATTTGCTAGCCAGAGTAAAACAATGTCCGACTGTTGCTGACAGAATATTGCAGAAGACAACTAGGAAGGCCTTGACAATACTTGAGGCAGCCACAGATGTATTTCCACGCGAGTTACTGAATAGATGTTCCTTACCTGGTATAAACAGAAATTTCAGGCCGCGATGCAGAAAGCATGGTCCACCTCTCTGCCACCGTTTGTTTTCCGCCCAAGCTTCCAAAGGCACTCCAGGCCTACTCTGGGTGCTGATCACCCACCAAGGAGGATGTTTTCCAGGTGTAGAAAGCCAGAAGAGCAGCTCGTACCTCTCCTTGGAGCTTCCTACGCGCTACCTATATGCTTGTGAAATACCAATCATTTACATGCAAGTGCACGGGGGACTGACTGTCTCTGGAATTACCGTGCTCCAAGCAAGGGGATGGGAAGGACACGGGGCAAATATCTCCTCCAAGGCCATGTGGGGGGCGATTCAGGTGTCACCTGAGCGTGTGAGTCCCAACCGGCACTAGGTGCTGCCAAGGCAGACCCACTACCGGCCTTTCCGCGCAGGGCAGGCGGCGCGTGCCATCCCGACGAGGACGAGTGCCATCCCATGGCTGAAGCACATCGCTTGGCAGGCTCAGTGCCTTCTCCAGAAACACTACTGGAAGAAGGGAAAAAACCCCAACCAAAACAGTGTTAACCATGACCTTGCTCCACTTCTCTTATTTTCCAGACCGTCACCTGTGGTCCTTCCTCTATCTTGCACATGTCCATTTTCACGAGGATCTGCAGAACTTCCCTACCATCAGGGATTTCCCTTCAGCACAAAACATCCCTCTAAGAAGTGTTGCTTAGAGCAACATTACAGTGTCCGCCCTCCCGCAGCATTAATAATCACGGCCTTCCCATGATTACTCATACATAAAATCATACGGGAAAGAACTATTTCTGGCTTCGTCCAATCTCTGAACTAACCGACTGAACATAATGCCGTGTTTAATCTTCATTAAAACGGGTTTGCACAGTGGTGTGGGGAGACATGCTGTGCCATCTGCTGGCTGCCTCTGCGTTCCCTCTTGCCTTCAGCCTACATCCCATCCTTTCTGGGGAGCGCGGCTGTCGACAGCACTCTAATTTATTATTCCCCTTATCTATTGCTCCGATGGAAGTTGCCAGAATTCTGCTTGCCTAAAGCTTTTCAAGGGAACACAAAGGATACTTACAGCTTGCCTACAGATCTACGAAAGACCGCCAGCCCTTCCTTCTTGCACAAAGTGCGAAAGGTGCGCGAGCAGGCGCTGTAGTAATGAGAACAGTTAGCATCTCTGCTAGATATTTTCCGCATCCCACGCGATGCCTCTTATGCAACCCCATTCCTTCCCGGAAAAAGCACCTAAGCTGCTTTTTTTTTTTCCCCAGCACATTACCTTTTACCGACCTCTCGGCAAAGCCCCGGGAGGGTATCTCGGCATTATCAGCGGCAGCCTCCATCAGGATGCCAGTGCGGAGTCAATAAAAGATGTCATTTCAGGGAGAGCTCTAGTTCCCTCTTGGTAAATAGACTAGAAGCTGTGCATTTCTCACCGGGAAGAGCAAACAGCTAGCACTGTTGATGGCTGCTCAAGGTGAGGAAGGACGAGCAAGTACAGGTGAAGGACATCGCTATCCCCACAGCTAATAGGTGATACATCTCACCTGAGGCCATCTGGTCACAGAGGGCATTGCTCAAACCAGCAGACACTTCCTTTTTGCCTTGGTGATCCCGGCAATTTCATGGAGTGGATCGATTCCCAGTGCTTCCTGGACTGTTTCCGGGGAGCAAATGTTTTGGTTGGGTTTTCTTTGGGTGGGGTTTTTTTAAAATATTTTGATTTATTATGCAGCATTTAACTGCTGTTTGGCCTGTCAGCAGCAGGGGGCAAACAAATGCAGGGCCACGAAAGTCAGCAGAACTTGTCTTTTCACTATTTTGCCCTATGCATCTACCTACCATAGCAGAATCCCCTCCAAAATCACCAGGCGTAGCTCCACATCCCATGGATCCGGGCCATTTAAGGACTACAAAGAGTCTCCTTACTTCTGTTCCCATCTATCCAGCTTAAATTTGTTGTTTTTCTACCTCTTCCTTTAACATTCAGCTTTGAAAATTAACACAATATCCTCCAGTCAGCAATTAACAGCACATTCCTGGCAGAAACAGGCCCAGGTGTCAAGTTTTACATCAAAACCCGTGGAAGCACGTTTGCAGGAAAAGAGCAGAGCAGCTGCGCGTTTGAATTACAGCCTCTAGCCTGTCACAGCTTCAAGAACACAGGCTCATATTTTGGCTTCCCCCAAGGCTATCACACACCAAAAAAAAAAAAAAAACCAACCCCAAAACAAAACCAAACCCAGCCCAAACAAATCACCTAAATCCACTAGTGCTTCCGTAACATGAAATAGCATTTATTGACAAGAAAAATATTCCCCTGAAGTCATTTCACATGGGAAGCAGCCAATAGTACTTTTCAGGTGCTACTGGTGCACAAATGAAGGCACAGGCTCCCCAAAACCTGTCCCAGACAGAAGCACAGATCTTACCTGAGACAGCGCTTGCTAATGGAAATGAACGAGTCATTCCTCCTTTACAGCCTGAACTGGAACTGGCCGCTCCCAGCAAGAACTTCAGCGAGGGATTAGATGTGTTTTCCCCACCAGAAGGCATGGAAGTTAACGAAATATTTTGAAAGTTTACCTTCTAACTGAAGGCACCCTTACATCTTACCTGTTTGTCCTGTCTCACTGCGATGTTAGACCTGTAACAGCAGACAACAGTTACCACATTTATCACAGACAAAGTGAGCGTATTTATCGCACGCGTAATTAACTGTGAAATCCGGCCAAGTCCTTGCTTCGCTTCTCACTGAACTCAGAAAGAGGGGAAACAGCACCTCAGGCCTCATGAGATTTAAGTAATAGCTTTCTGCCCAGCTACAGACTTAAAAAGGTTTATGCCAGCTCAAAAGCAGTTAGTTCTTAAACATATGAAAACGAGGGGCTAATCAGAACAAGAATTAGAGAAAATCCCGTAACCGCACACATCTCCTTCTGCAGCTCAATACAGAAAAAAGAGGGCCCGGAACAAGACAGTAACAAGAAGGCAGTGACACCTGCACGACTCCCCTCGTCACCCCCCCGCCGGAGATCCCTCCATCCCACCCCCATCTCCCCATGAGTCCCATCCGGCCCGTTTCGTTCCCTTCGCTCAAAACATCCCTCGTAGCCTCTCAGAGCCAGTATTTACAGCACGGAAAGACAACACCATCACAAGAAAGAAAAAACCCCTTTTCTTTATTTCAGCCGGGAGAGAAAAGGGCCCTGTGCCACTTTTAGAAAAGGTACCTTCTGAAAAGCATCCTCTGAAAAAAAACCCAAACAACAAATACCACCCCCAGCCCCGCTTTTGTTAAGGATAAAAACCACACTGTCTTTTACAAAATTTTTATTGGATTCAGTAGTGCTACTCGCAGCTCTCAGAAAGAGAGAACAGTAATTATCATTGAAGCTTCCTGCTTTTCTTAACTCCCGCGCGAATGCCAGACAGTTCCCCGGCGTATCTCTGCAATTCCCTCCGAACTTCCCGGACCTGGCCCTTGCGGCGAATCTTGGCTCGCCGAAACTTCTCCCGATGCTTGACCCTGGGGTTGCGATCGATCTTCTTCCTTCTGGGCATGAGGCCTTTGTTCTTGATCATCTGATAGGTCACGCCTCTCTTCTTATTTGGATCCTCTCCTTCCAGCACCGCCTCTTCTTCAAGCGCATCTTGGTCTTCAGTTCTCTTCCTCTTGAGTTTCAGCTTCTCCTCCATCTTCTTGTAGTACTCTAGGGCAGCCTCTTCATCCAGGTCCGACTCATCTGACCGTTCCTCAGCAGTAGCCCGGCCATTAGCAAGGGCAGGAGCACCTTTTGATTTGTTTTTCTTAACATCCAGTGGGAGAAACACCGCAAACTTCTTCTCTCTCCGCAATGTATCTTCCTTCTTATCATAGTAGCTTTTCAAAAGCACACGAACTTGTGAAGATAACTTTTGATCTATAACAGCTAAATCATTGATTATATTTCTATAAGCAACCAGCCGTTCGATAATGGGGTGACTATGAACCGGCATCCTCTTGGACTTCAAAACCAAATAGAAACTGACGTTGGCACAGTAATTCAGGTAGAGATGATACTTGGTCTGCAAATAGCGACTGCCTTTCCCTTGCGGGATAGTGCCGTTTTTGACCATTTGCAGCAGCGGGTGCAGCTCGTCCTTGAGCTCCATGAGCTTGACTTCCAAGTCCTCAATCAGCTGCAGGAGCTCAGGGGACTCCTGCTTCAGCAGCTTCAGCTGCTCCTTCTTGGGAAGGGCCTGCAAATCCTTGTCAATCTTCTGCCCCTTGCTATCGTGGGTTTTCCCCTGCTCAGCCAGATAACCCTGGATCACATCCAGCCCGTAATCATCTTCCCCCAAGTCTTGCACCAACCTCCTCTGGATGACTTGAGCCTCCTGCTCTTCCTCCTCCTCCTCAGCATCGACTTCTTGCTGGCTACGCTTGCCCTTGGCCTGGGCATCGCTCCCGTAGTCCGTGTCATAGTAGAGCTGCTTGCGTTGGCCCCAGGAGAGCTCGTGGGGGAGCTTGCTGTCCTGGCGGCGCTCCTCCAAGTCGCTTTCCATGGAGAGGTCCCCATCTTCATCTTCAACCTCATCTTCCTCCTCCTCCTCACCTTCTCCATCCTCCTCACCTTCGTCCTCTTCTGCGCTATGATCTATGTAAAGATCCACACCCTGTTTCTCTCCCTCCTCCTCCTCATCTTCCTCACCGTCTTCCTCCTCGCTGTCCTCCTCGGGCAGCTGCAGCCCCAGCACTNAAATCTGACTCTTCCAGTGCATCAGTTTGTAGTAGTGATAGCACAGATGATTTGAAATCTACCAACTCTGAGTGTAGCTCTACTGAAAGCTTTGATTTTCCTCCAGGCAGCATGCATGCACCTTCCTCCTCCTCCTCCTCCTCCTCCTCCTCCACCGGCGCTCCGGGCGCCTCCTCCCCGCCATCCTCCGCCTCGGCGGGGTCTGGCGGCGGCCGCAGAACGGTGCCGCGCCGGGTCCTCATGTCTCCGCTCCGCGCCCTCACGGCTCCGCTTCCGGCTCTCTCCGCCGCGCTTCCGCTTCCGGTCCCGCTCCCATTCCGGTTCCGGCTGCCCTTCCGCTTCCGGGCGGGGTTGGGGTCCGCCGGCGGTGGGGTCTCGATGTTTGCTGATGGCCGGCGGTTCAGCGCCGGATTTGCGGGTGGGATCGCTCCAGGTCCGGAGCCGGCGGGAGTTGGCTTCTCCCATGGGATTGCCCATGGAGCAATAGCCCATAGCGCAGCCCCGGGAGGAGCCGCCTGGCCTGGGCGGCCGCTGAGCCGGGGCTGCTTTCCATCGCGGTAGGTATCAGCAACAAATAATGCCACGGAAAAATAAAAGAGTGCATTTTTTATCTCCTTTAGGGATTTTTCTTCACATACAAATGCCGTCTGTACAGTAATCTTACAACAACGAGAAGAAAAAAAACCCAAATCGCGACAGAAAGCGCACCTGACATCTGTCCCCCTCTCAACCGAAACTTCCCGTTACTCAGTTCCCTACAACCAAACCAAAGTTTCAGAGCGAAAAAGGACGTGTTTGAAAACCTCCCCGAGCACATCTGAGGTACGTAAATTAATCCTGAGTCCTTCCCTCCACCAAACTGCATCTTTGCAGGGACTGGGGCACCTCCAGCCCGTCCCTGGGGGCTGCGCATCAGCTTCAGGGTGCTGCTGCTCTCCCCTCCCCTGCTCCTGGGGTCCCGGTCCCGTCCCAGCTCAGGAACCCAGAACACCAGATAAATTAAGCAGCCACCAGTCCCAGCAAGAGGAGTTCTGCTTAGGACAAGTGCAGGTGTGTTTTTCTCACCGCAGAACAGGTGCGGTTTTATTTATAAATTCTGTCCACCTTGTGGTAAAAGACATGTCAGGCAAATTTTAAGGTTAACCGAAACAGAGGGGGCTGCACAATTTTACTCACTTCTTGGCAATTCGTTTGGATTCCGGTAGCTCTGATGGCACACCAGTCTCACTTGTGAGCTTTTTTTCTGACAGGCTCCGCTTCTGCCCATGGTCACCTCTGGGTCAGAATTCTCCATATTTGCCCTTGCACCATCGATTTTTTTTGCGTCAGATGCTTTTTCCAAATCTGTCCGTGCCAATTTTCAGGTATCATTTCCCCTGGATATGGGCCTGTATGAGAGCGCAACGAAAAATAACTTGGTTTTGGTCAGTGAGACATAGCATTCACTTAATCTGTTAGCCACACCTCAGTGGAAATTCTCACTTCATACTAGTTGGCCACTAAAATACAGCCCTCTCCTGATCAGGCTTTGTAATCTTTCTGCTTAATCCTACCATTTTTTGGGTGAAGTCCATCCAGAGAAGTTTCCAATCAATTTCTGCGTGGTTAAAATTCCAGGTAACTTTTGCTAACTTGACTTACAGAAACCCAGGCCTTCAGTGTGTCCCTGACCCTGATAGTTTCCATCCAACTGCCCTCACAATGTAGCACCCTCATTTTTATTTATCTTTTTTTTTAAGTTTGTCCTTTCAAAATTCAGAGCCTTAAAACCAGACCAACTTCCACTTAGACCCTCAGTGACTTAAACAGAATCTACATGTTGTCTCTCAATCCAAGGGTAGTTTCTAAGAGCAGAAAAGAAATGGCATCTACGGACGTTTGAACCTTCTCCAGGGCTTGCTGAAAACATCATCCACTTCTGGTGAAGCTGAAGATGACCTCCAAAGTGAGTGCGATGGTCCAGTTACCAGGAACTGCTCGCGCCAAAAGACACTGGTTTGCTGTAAGCACCAATGGAATCACCACGACTAACACGATAATCAGCGACCGCTGCAGGTCTGGTTTAATCCACCGTTTTCTCTGCTTCTGAGTGAGAAACGCGGAGAAAAGCAAGCCGTAGGGCAGACTGCTAGTGGATGGCGTGTTATCTGGAGACACCCCATGCCCCAGTACGGCTGTCCTCCTCTCCACGCCTCACCCAGCGTAGCAAAGACGCACAAAGACACAACTATCTTGCCTCGCTTCATCCAGGTACCTGCCCAGCATCTTACCTGGAAAAACCTAGTTCAGCGTGTCCAGGGCCAACCGGAGGCACAGGACAAGAGCAAGGAGGCTGAGACTGCAAAGCTGGGTCCCATTTCTTTTCGAATTGTGAATTATTCCTGCGCTAGCCTCTGCCTCACAATAAAGTTGGGAGTCTACCTCCCCGCTCAGCCCAGGATTTAAGCCTGGGGGGATGGTTTGACATCCCCTTGACAAACTGCCACGGTCCTTTAACGCCTGCTGCCCCAGATAATATTCTGGTATTTCAACATGTCACACAGTAAAAGGGGATAGCCCATAACAGTAAGAGTTCATTAAACAAATCTTCCCCTAAAGAGCTCGAAATCTAGATAGAAATCCTCAGAGACATGCAGGTGGCTGAACGGGACTAAAAATAGCTCTCGCGGCACTGCGTACAGACCAAGGGGACTGTGTGCAGACGTGTAGATTTAGCAACCGAAATTCAGCTATGCCGAGCACCGGCAGGCAGGGAAAACCACCGAAATTAACAGAATCACACAGAACATCCTTCTGCGCAGTCAAACCCGAAAATACCCATGAATGCCTCTGCTTGGATTTTACCAATGCCGTATTTTTATCAGAGCAGTTTGGCAAAAGAGACCAGAACCAGCCTCTTTTGCACGGGCTTTATTCTGCTGCCTGCATCTCCCCTTTTTGTATACTTCTAAAAAAAAAATAAATCTCTAATTTTGTTACGAAAATGAGAACTGAAATAAATAGTGCTTCAGATAGACACCCCCTACCACGCCACGGTTAGCCAGGTTTATTTTTAACCTTCTGCAGAAGATGGAGCACAGGGAACGTCTTGCTGCTGCTTCAGAAGAGCGCGGCACATAAAACTCTTGGCGATACGTTCTGGGGAGGGGGAAAGGAAAGAAAACCAAGTTTTGCCCTTCTAAAGATGGAACCCAAGTGGGAAAACAAGGTTTGTGAAGGAGAGTTATGGCATAACCTGATGCCCCGCTAGGAACTGGGCTCGCACCCGTCATCCCCCACCACCTTCAAGGAGAAACCGTGCACGTGAGCACTGCTGATGCAACACAACAGCCCATTGCATCATGCAACTGCTGCGTGAGAGGTCTGCACTGGGAAAAAAAGCTCCGAACACAGATTTTGGGGTCTCTGAATAGCTCTGACTCCTCGCGCAGGTGTTTGGAGGTCCTTGCTAAAAAGTACTATTGAGGCTGGGCTTCCCTTAACAAGCGGCCTTTTCTGTGCAAGACACATACGTACACGCTACACAGACAGCTCTGGTCATCGCAGGTTACGCTGCTGTGTTTGTTTTTCGGAGTTACACAGCTGATCCCAAATCTGGGACAAAAAAACCCAAACAAAATAGGTCTTCTCCAGCACTCCTCTCCTGCAGGAGGAGTCTGCTTGCCCAATGCCTGAGACAGTTCACCTGGGAACCTGACTCAGCCTTTCATATCCCACAGATCCCACGGAGCCCCTTTTCCATTCAAAACGAAACAAACTCCTTGATGGAGCAGACGGAGCTGGAGGAAGAGATCAGCTTTGCCACAAACCTGCTGTTGCTTTACACTTCTTTCACCCCTCCCCTCTCTCATCTTGTCTGCTTTGACTGCAAGCTCTTCGGGGGCAGGTCGAGCCCTTAATATCGGTTCGCAGAGAACCTGGTGCAAACAGGATTCTGATCTTGAAGCCTGAAGTGTTTTTATAGCTTGAGTGAAGTGATCTTAAAGCAAATTTCTCAAAACCAGCAGCCAGAGCTGTGGCCTTTTGGCTACCTGGAAGCTTTCTTCCCTTACACTCCTCACCCCCAGGTGGGAGAGTGTCACTGGCCCCGGCCATCAGATGTCCCCTAAGGACCAGGACGGTTTTGCACTTAGCTTCATTATCGTGTTCATCATGAAAACGATAAAAACGCACAGTACTAGTGCCAGCCCCTGCCCCCATTCACCTTTGAAAGGCAGAGTTCTCTGTGCATTAAACATGCCTGGTTTCAGTCCCCAGCCACACTTTCCACAGTGTCAGTGCGGGGCTGTTTATTTTAGGAAACTAAGAGCTGTATCATTTGCAAACGCCCTTATAGGCAGACACAGGCTCTCCACTCCTGTTCTTCAAAAGAAGGGAAGGCAAGATGAAGAGCTCTTTGTTGCTGTGCATGGCCTTGGCCATCTCCTCGGGGTTCGTCCTTGTGGCAGGTAGGTGAGAAATTAAGACCATGGAAAACCGCTTAAGATATCAGCGATGGGTTTTGTGTAATTGGCCTTTAATAATTTTAACAGGAAAAAAAAATTCGAACCTCAAAGCGTGCTCAAGCAGTCATGCTTCAGTGCTTCTTGGGCACCTCAGTGTCGTCCTGCACACCACAGAGCTGTGTGGTTTTAATTCCTGCCTTGAGGCTAAAGAGGTGATGACTAGCTGCAAATTTAAGACTTAACAAAGAGCCATTTTTGATCAGTTCTCTAAAGCAACAAACCGCAAACACGCATGCTTGCTTTTCTGCAGCTCTAGGAAGCTCGCAAGGCTCTTACCTGCTAGATTTAAAGACTTCTCATAGTCTTCCCGGTCATCCGGTCACATTGCTACTGCTGAATTTTTTCTGATTAAACTGTAGTTTATCATTTAACTCCACGGAATTTCTTGGAGACTCTTGATTTAGACTGCGATCAGAGTGTTATCCCAGCACACTCAGTGTGTTTGACAGGGAACAGATAGTGACTGTGCAAATACTGGATCTCGATACGACATCCTCATTCAAACGGTGGAGCTGGTCGGCAAGGTTAAATCCATGCTGAAGGATAACCATCCCAACAGCTGGGCACCAGCATCCCTGCATTTCCTCTGACTTCCAGGAAAGGGCATCTTGTTGCCTAACAAGGCAGGTCCTTGCAAAGTACTGCTTCCTATGACAAGTGACCAGCTGTATAATCCATGAGCTGCAAAGCCAGAAAACACCGAGAAATACTGTGTCAGTTCAACACAGAGCCCATCCTGGTTTTCCCCATTCATAGGCATGGCTTAAGAGATATATATACACACATAAGAAGCTTGGAGGGGAAGTCACATTTCAGTTACATGCATCTAAAAGCACTGGTTTTACTAATTATATTGAAATTCATGTATTTTTGGGCTAATTGAGCCTCGTCCTGCTTTGTTAAAGTAGCCACTTGCACCTGCAGCAGAGTTTGAACAGGTATTTTTGGAATGCACTTGCTGCAGCTGAGTTTTGTTGAGCTTTATGCTGTGTTACGGCACAAACTGATATTTTAATATGAGAAAGTTTTCCGAAATAAGCTGAGTGTTGAGGTGGGAGGGAACACTATATTGCTGTAAATCATACATCAGAAAATCCAACCTGCAGATATTTAGAAGGACATCAGAAAACTTTGTGTTCGACTACTTTCTCCCCGAGGGATTTGACTGGGTGATACATGGAAACATTGCTGATAGAACTTTTTTTGCAGCTTTGTGATTTTGCTTTAAGTAAGTAACATATGGAGTACCTGTAACTTACATGGTTAATGACACCAAGAGCATCGCACAAGGAATTCAATCAGGACAATATTTTTAGAGCACAGTCAAAAAAAACCCCTGCAGGTTCATAAAAGAGTATATTAACATAATTTTTTGAGATGAATTAACGCTCCCAAAGGTTTTGGGGCAAATCCCAAAGCCAACAGGGTGTGACTTGAATATTGGCTTTGGATTAAGGGCTTAGAAAACAATGCACACCACATTACCTAGAACACAGTGACAGACATCGGAGGAAGCTCTATGTGAAGGACAAGACGCCAGACATTTTCTATAGGAAAAAAATAAAGGCCAAGACTCAAGGAGGCAGAGGCTGAAGAGGCTTTTCCAGTAAGGTGCTGTCTCAGTGGCAAACATTCATGTTGAGTGATGAGTTGGCAGAAAGGAAGCATGCAGATCAAGAGAGATTGCAATAAGGGTTATGAGGAGACAAGCGCCATTAAACTCCAAATAATGACCATCTCCGTGTGTCAGATATGATTACGTATTTCTGCCTTGGTGGGACACACTGCGATCGGAAGCGTGACTGGATTTACGCTCTATGGGCACATTATGCAGTGGCATTTGTACAGCTGGCCACTTGTGCTGGATGCTATACAGAGGTATGCCAAAAGCCAGCCCTTGCTTTAAAGAGCTCAATGGCCACCTGCTACAGTGGGACATGCTGTAGAGGGATAAAGAAAACCATGAAGGGCAAGGGCTCCTACATGCCTGCAGTGGCTTGCTCCGCTGTCCAAAGCAAGGGAGCAAAGTAATTTCCTTCCTGACTGAGAAACTCCACAGCAAACCTTTTTCAGAAGGTATTCTGCTGACGATGATCACAGAAATAGCATTTGAAACCAGCAGGTGAATTGTGTGGTCAGTCTGAGGCATCATTTTACAAAAGCTGGGCGCCTTTTTCACAATCACGTGGCCTGTAAGGATCTCGGAAAATAACCCAGTGGCATGGAAGCAGATGAGACCAGCATATCGTAGGGGCAGGCAGTAGTCTTTAAAAAGCCCTGGGTAGAAAGCGTGGAATGCTATTTATTTTCATTACATTGTATGGAGTAGGTACTTAGGGGCTCTGCCAATCAATACTGTCCTTGTTTGGTCTTGCAGACAGCTTCATGTGACAGTTCAGCCGCTGCCAATAGCGCCTAACACCGGTACAGCTGCAGTACAGCTCGGAGTCCGTGTGCTCCTCCCAGACCCCAGCTTCGCTATTGCTCCCACAGGCTTTGAGCGCTATCCCTTTCACCCTATAGCAACAGCGTCTGCTGTTCATAAAACCCAGCAGCTTGGGACACGGAAATCAAAAAAGCAGACATGAGCTTATGCAACGTGTCTGCTTCCTTACTGACCCATGCTTTTACAACTCAGAAATCCAGCTGTTCGGACCACAGCTTTTAAATCAACGTGACTCACAGTACTGCATAAAGTACTGCATAAACATGATGGACACAGGCATTTTTAGCCTGTTTCTTTCTCCCCATGGTTAAACCAAAGGACGAGTAGGCCAGTCCCCAGAACTGAGGTCCATCTGAGCCCAGCGTTAACGATCCCCATCTTACAAAGGATGCTGGTTTTGGTACTTCTAAGCAGGATGAAGGTACTGTAGGATGAGTGATGCTGCAAAGCTGTGGCTGTGAAGTTGACTTTCGCAGCACATAGAACTACAGAGGGATGTAAAAACAGGCACTTAAGAAAGGTATGACTGTGTGTGCATATAAAAGCAAGGCCAGCTTCTCTAGAGTGAAGAGACCAGAGGGCTCTGGGTTGGGGAAAACCAACCAGTAAAAACAAGCTATGGCAGGTAGATGTACTTGCACAGTAAATAGGCATGGCGTGCCACAAGGAATATTCAAAAAGCCTCTGGGTGACAGATGGGATGTTTTACCCTGTTTTGACCGAGTTTCATATTGAACAAGATGCTAAAAGCACGGGAGACATAGGCAAGCTGGTTCTTCTTTATTTGAGTAAGGTCCACAGCTGCCAACCTCCACTTCAGTATAGACAGAAGACTAGAAAATCAGGACTGGCTTTTTCCCTGCAAACCACAAGCATCATAAGGGCCGCTTACCTTTGGCTGCCGGGTCACCAGGCTGCCTTCTTGCTGGGTCCTGTAGTACTTTTTGGCATCTGTTCCCTCAGGGACCTGAAGGACAACACACCACACAAGGAAAACTGACTCATCTGCCACATTGGCAACGTCCGAGACATTTATTTAGAGGCCAGATCCAAACAAGAGTTTGGATTGCTAGAACAGTCCTGGCGCATGATAGTGGAACCGGGTAACCTCCCCTGGTAGGGTAACAGCCAGCTGCCAAGTATAGCTCGAGGTTTGCAAGGGGAATTTCTGCCCATTTCACAAGAAACACTTGCATATTCGTCTCTCTCCAGCAACAGTTTCCTCGTTCATTTTTTGCTCCTTCCCAGTCCCATCACCTCCATGTACAGAAACATACTGTAGACCGAGCAGGGAAGACGCTGAACTCAGCTATTGCCAAGAGGCTCATTTGTACCTGTCACAACCTGGACTTTAATGAATCCAGATGCCGTAAGAGGGTATTTCTGGCATTCTCATCACTTGGCTTTCTGCTAGAGCAGGTTTCAAGGTCTTTCTTCTTGACTCTGGGATTGCATATCCTGTGCTCGCAGGTTATCCACGGAACTCTGAGGACGAGGAGTATGTGCTGGTCAATAACAAGTGTCAGTGCGTAACGGTAACCTCAAAGTTCGTCCCCTCCAAAGAAAATCCTGGTGAAGAAATCCTGGAGAGAAACATACGCATCCTGTAAGTGGCAGAGAAGTACTACACAGAGATGGTGAATTGAGAATTGTTCACAGCAGAGTAGTCCCCTGTTTAATAAGCAGTTTTCATGAGAGCCATTCTTCTCCCTCCTTTGCAGAGTCCCCCTGAAGGCTCGAGAGAACATCTCTGACCCCCTGTCCCCACTCAGAACCACCTTTGTCTACCGCATGACTGAACTGTAAGTAATTTTATTTACTAAGTTGATTTCCTGAGACTTAACCTCCCCTGCAGGATTGCCCACAGTTGCTCAAAAGCACGCTTGGAGGCCAGTAGAGAACGCGAGGCAGGGTCACAGAGTAAACTCTTCCCAAGGGAGCCTACCTTTCATATTCTGTTGCAAACCAAGAAATTACGTCCGTGATTAGTTCACATAAGGTTTCGTATTTAGAGGGAAAAGTTTCATTCTGATCCCTGTTCATCTCAAATATCTTAAAGATCAGCAAATTACACATTGCCTTTTTAACCCTCTCTTTTAGGGACCCGTGTCGCCAATAGCAGTTTGACAACATTAAAAGCATCTGGCTGGGAGTTGCATAAAACCTAGAAAGACCAGAGTACTCTTCTAGCTCCATCTGGAGATCAGCAAGGAAGCTTTGGGTTTCGCCAGGGGCAACTTCTCATCACCACTCCTAACACTTCTTTTATTCTCCTTCTCTTCTAGCTGCAAAAAATGTGATCCCGTAGAAATTGAGCTGGGTGGTGAGATATACCAGGCCCAGCAGAGCACCTCCTGCGACGAACCTGAAACCTGCTATACCTACAACCGGGACAAGTGCTACACCACAACCTTCCCATTCCGCTACCACGGCGAGATCAAAAATGTTCAAGCAGTTCTGACACCAGCATCCTGCTACGCCGATTAGCTCAATCCACCGCTGTACTAATGCCTTGTCGCGGTCAGCGTTCCTATCAAAAATACATGTATAGCACCGTAGTACCTGGACAACAGTGTCCAAAACATCAGCTCCCAGAGTAATGCCAACTTGCCTCTTCATATTGTTTTCAACATCAGACTACTGCCACCTCCCACGAGCAGCTACTGGTTGTTATATATGCTCTGTTCTCATATCCCTGGCAGGTATCTGCAATGCCATTATTATACGTCTCAGACATTATCACCGCATAGACCAGATCCTCAGTAGATGTAAATCAGTAATTCCCTTGAAGTCCAGGGAACTACAGCGATTTACAACACTGGGGAACCTGCCTTCTTGTCAGTCTTCCATTGGTCTTCGTCTGAGGAACACTGCCACGGACATCAGCAGGAATGTCCATGTACTTCCCTCCCTCAGCAATCTAACCCAAACCTCTGCCCACCCTTTGTAGGAGACCCTTTGATGACATGAGCAGAATTCATGCCATTACTAGAAGGCTGTCTTACAATCATATTTGAGAGAAGAGATGAAGGATGAGACCGAGCATTCCAATTTCAAAGTTGTTTTACAATTGGGCATTCTAGACCCTTCTAGCACTTTGACAATTGCAAGCTTCTAATTTTCGTGTGCATTTAGAGAAGATCAAAAGATCCCTCGCCCCTGAAGTGTTTTGCAAAGTTGCCAGAACCTCAGCTGCGCCAGGAATAGTAAACTCTTCTAGGACATGTTAGATAATTCACTTTCCATGCTCATTTACTGCTATTGCTGCCTTCTTCCAACTCTGCTCTCAGTTTAACTGATATAAAAAAAAAAAAAAAAGCCCAAGTCGGCTTGAATTTATTTTCTTTTCCTGCATTAAGCTTCAAGAAATACCATGAAGGTGACTCAATTGCTAGAGCAGGACCCTAGTTCAGGATTCAATTCCTTCTTTCACACCAGTAGTCTTGTCTTTTTGTACAAGAAACCCTCGCCAAATGAAGGAGCTGATTCCATACTGCAGCTTACGTTTAAAAGCATTACACTGGCTACTGCCCACAGAGACATCCTGTATGCGAGCACTTAAGGTGTCCAGCATTACCTTTGGGTGGCTGCTATGTTTCTCACTGTTGTCAGAAGTTGATTGTGAAACTTTTAGCTGTTCTGAGAAATCCTTATCTGCCTTCACACATAGTTGGAATAATCAAAACAGCAAAAACCTCGTTCCAATAATTGTAGCCTTGTTAGTGAAACATTAAATAAACCTTTTTCTGCAGCAGTTTGTGTGTTGGACTCCAGTTCAATAAGAACTCATCAGAAAAAGCCAAGTCTATCATCATGTTCTTTTCTCTTTCGCAGCGAATTAAGAAACTCTCCCTAAATAACTATTTATACTTCCAGGCAAAGCCTCCTTAAATACTGGGATAGAAAGACTATGATGCACTTAAAGAAACCATGACACATGGAGGCTGAACTGCTTTATGATTTTAGGATCAGCTCCGCATCACTGAGCTGCTTCAAGGCCTTGTGAGTCAGTGCAGGCTTGGAGTTTAAAAATCCAAACCTAGCATACATCGCTCTTGGAATCGCAATCCACAGGTCAGATTTTTACCTCATGGCTGAAAAAGCTGCCTTTAAGACAGGTATGTGGGGGGCTGGTTATTCATATGCAAGGCGGCTGTCCTAAAGAAAAAACAATCTTGTGGGAGGCAAATTTTCAAGAGCAAAAGACTTAAGAGGAGCGAGACATAAATTACTCTTATGTTAAATCAGAGTTGCAGAAAATTAACTCAGAAAAACATAGTTTTTCCTTCCTTCATGCAAAGAGATAGCCAATTCTAAGGAATGCAAAGTGCAAAAGGAGGTAATGAGATTCCTGCCATGTCCTGACACAGCTCTACGTATTTCCGCGGTGCGGTACTAAGCTCACTGACATTTGTCTCAAAGATATTTTCAGCTTCCAAGTCCTGGTATTCACCAGCCTAGGAGTGCTGCGATGTTACAAGTTAGTAAGTTGTGGTGAGGCTGCCTTTCATCTCCCAACACAGCTCTTCAGATCACAGCCACAGGAACTTGCCAGTCCTTGGGGCTCTGCCTCTGCCCTGGAACCATCTGCCTCAACTTGAAGTCTCGTATTTTTTTGTACATCCTGTTGTAAAGCCAACACGAGATTCACATTTACTCACAACAGGACTGGAAATCACCCTGCAGCGCATCTCGGGAGTCCAACAACGCCAGCACAGACTGCTCGAGAGGCATTCAGGCAAAAGGAAATCGAAGCACAGACTGTTCTTCAAGCAGCTGTGAACAAGTACTTGCTTAGACCATCTTGGGCAGAGCAAACAGCCACTGGGAAACAGGAAAAAGTGTTCCTCAAACTCCCCATGTGCTATTCAGCTGTATAATGAAGTAGGATTCACTCCCCCCAACAAGCCTGCACTGACAGCCCTCCCCACCCCTTGGTACTGGACTGCGTTAGCCAGTTTTTAAATAACTCTAAGCGACACAGCAAGTTAAATCAGGCTGTGAATCCTTACCTGAAAAACAGGACGGCAAAATAGGAGCAAGTGAGCTCTGCTTATCCCCGACAGCATACTGGGGAGGGTCTGGGACCTTCGAGGCAGGGGAAGAGGTGCTGATAGACAACAGAAATTCCACTTGCTGGGGGTCGTCTTAGATGTGGCAATAAAAACATGTCCTGCTTTGAAATAACTTGTTTTTCAGACTGCGTGGTCACTACTTCAAAGTGGGATTTTTTTGGTGAGTCCTGATGTTGGGGTACAAATGCCTCCCTTGGTGTGTACCCCTTTATTTCATTACCTAAGTGACTATGGTGGGACCAGGCTTCCCACTTGGGCCTGCAATACTTTTCTACCAGCTCCAGCCTTTTCTTCACAGGCCAGGTTGGTTCTTCAGCTGCATTTGATGTCTCTTGAATAGTTCATCTTAGTGCATTTAAGCTAAAATCATTTTGTCTCAGACTTATAGGAATACATTTCTATTTCATCCCCACAGACTACACCTAGGCTTAATTCTTCCCAGGTCTGTCCTCCTTGCCCAAACACTGTTCTCTTGCTTACGCAATATTGACTTAAAGAAGGATTTCTCACAGTTGGTTTTTTTTTTTTACAAGTCCTTTTTAAAGCGTGGAAATTTATCCTCATAATTCTGTTTCCAGTTTGACAAAAAAAAGTTTTATTCACAGCAGGAACTACAGCACATACCGAAGCTGAGCAAAACAAATCCTTGAGCTCAACGACATTGTTTTACAGTAGCAAATTCAGCAAAGAAAGCATCTTATCACCATAACCCATGAGGCCAAGCTGCAGTTTAATTCACCAATAGGTCAAAGGGCTACAGGACAGCCCAGTTCCTGCTCCGTAAAGGCTTCAGCTGTCTTAATTAGGTATTTTTGGTGTAGTAATAGATAACAGGTTATGATTTTTAGTGGTCTCACTGTATTAAGTCCACAGTGGGATCTTTCAGATCTTGCAGGAAAGTACCACTTCGTACCCTCTCAGGTGGAAGGTTTCATGTTTTCAGTAAGTATATAGATAGCAGCCAGTTATGCCTTAGAGAATTCTTAGCGAATGCCTTAGAGATCACTTATTTATATAATGTAAAGCAGTGAGCACAATGCGGATGCTTCAAAAACACACTAAGTTATTTGCGGACCAGGATCTTCAACTAAGATGGCATGTTACAGCACAAGACATAACCCGTGCCTGCTAGCCAAGCCCACGCACTGCTAAGCTAGCTAAGTGGCTTGTACTTGGAATTCGGTAGTCCAAACCCAATGTTCAAACTATCCGTCCACTTGAAAAGTAACTCAAAACTACCTTTAAGTTTATTCTAACGTAAGAATATTCTTTTGGGAGCAGCTCAGCTACTAGCTTCTATTCATTTTAAGAGAAATTAGGAATCTGTATTAAGTCATGGTTGTCAACAAGCCTTCTCTTGTTTTTTTGAGATCTCTTTGGATATGTTCTTGCAAGCTTTGGATGTTTTCTCTGGAGCTCTGCTATCATTTCCCCCAGCCAGCATTTCCGGAAGGAACTGAAACAAAAGATTAAACATAGCATGATTAACAGCCTCAAATGACACTTAGAGTGATTGAAGGAAAAAGTAAAAATATGTAAAGAGAAAGGGTCAAAAAACCCAGCGCACACACTGCTCAGTTGCAGCTGTTGCTTGTGATATGAGACGAAACTCAGTGAAGTCCCTTCTCAGGCATTCAGAGTTTGAAGTCTCTTTTGCATCCATCGTTAACACGTAGCACTCGCTTCTGCACTTGCTGGCGACAGGTAAGAACATCAGCCACACAAGCCGCAAAGCTATGCGAGTCCCAGGTGTCCATCAATACCTGTTCATTTGCTCCCAGGACAGCACTTTGGACTGGTCCTTCACATTAAGCGTGAACAGGGGGATCCCAGCACCACTTTCAACACCCACTGCTGAACTGAGCCCCAGCTCCTTCTGAAGCCCCATTTGCAGTTACAGCAGTTCCTCCCCTCCAGAAGCACCAACGCACAAAGAAGTGGTGGAGGTCCCCGATCTAGGTCATTCCACAACCAGGATCTTGGGACAACCCAGCAATAGCCACAAGCACATCAACATGGGGACACAGACAACACCCTCAGCAGATTCTCACAACTCACCCGAGGCTTCCTGTAGCCCTTTCTTTCCAGGAATTCCTTAAAAGCCTGTGTGCTGTGCAGCTGTGTGACTTCCATCTCCTAAATTAATTTCCACAGTATATTAAAACAAAATTCAGATTTCATTTTTCTGTATAGCTTCCGCATGCCCTAAGAACCCACACAGTGTATATCTGCCCAGCTCTCATGAAAACTTATCACCCAATAAATATTTTAACTGCTAGCAGCTCTAGCTAGTTCAGATTTAGTTTAGGTTTTTTTCAAAGTAATGAGGTTGCTTTGTGAACACGAAGTTGTTTTTGGCAAATTATAACTTATCCTCCTGTAATCTGATGTCCTGTGCTACACAAAGTCATTTCCCCCAGCATCTTTGGTAAGGAAGGCGGGGAGAGTTATTCTTTGTTACTCAGTTAAGCACACCTACCCTCGATAACCTGCACTCTGTTCCCCAAAGGAGATGGACAAATTGAGGGGGATTATTATTCAACAGTAAACTTCACCTTTATTTTTAAGCACGATTAATAAAACCATAACCTCTGCCTTGGTGTTCTTCTGAGCTCAGCTGTTCTCAAGCATCCTGTCCGCAAAACTTACTCCTTTGTCTTACAGACAGCGATTTGTCATAAAACAGGAGTGACACTTGTCATTCACCTCACCAGCGCTTTGCACGTGGCATCATTTTAGTCACATGCAACTCAGTTTTGCATTTGGAAGGACTGCCCTCTAGAGCATGAACAACGGCTTCCCTTTTTACTGTGTACTAAGTGTGAAGATGAGGTAGATTTCTTTTTTTTTTTTTTATAAGGAAACTAAAGCTACATCTAAGTAAACCCAGTCATGGAAGAAGAACCTGCCTGCTCTTCAAACTCCTCCTAATAACACCACGTACCGCAGCTGAATCCAGCACCTTTGCCAAGATAGGTATTGCAGTAAAACAAAACCGAGAGAGACATCCCAAAACTCTCTGTGGTGCCAATTGCATATGAACACGTTTTGCCCACATATTATACCAAAAGCATCCAATGAACTAGATTTACAACACTTATTTCAACTAAACCTTGATGTGTGCTTATTTGCCTTCTAGAGCTATCGTCCCTATACAGGTGCCGTGGAGCCACAGCCTAACCCAAGTGACTGAGCCTGTTTGAACCACCGTTATCTCAGCTTGGATAACATGGTCACTTCCACATCTGTTTGTGGCTGTCAGACAAAATACAGCGCCTAGAGACATTCCTGTCGGGGACTAATCTCTCTCACAGCTATGTCGGGAAATAACGATATCACTTTTTACTTTCACAGTAGCTTTTCAGACCATTTCTTTGCATCCACAAGGCTATTGATTGTTGCCTCTGGAGCTTTTAATGGTTCGTGCACTTTCTGTTTTCTCCATGTTGTGGGATCAAGATACCACACTCCGTATCTGAACTACTCACATTTTGTTTGGGAAGGGACCTACAAAAACACTGTTTCCATGTTCTTTCATCACATTGGCATTTGTCACTCAAGTGATAGGCAGCGCAGACCCTGTCCCAGAACCTGAATACCACCTCCAAAGGGTCTACCAAGGATGACCTTGTACCCTGCAACTGTACAAGATAAAGGTGATGGCTGTTGAGAACGCCTGACAAGCAAATCTCTTCCCTTTTTTCCCCACGAAGCCCAACAGTATTAAAAGCTATTTCTGGGAATCCCTACCCTCAAGTCATCTGACCATTTATTTTTTTTTTTTAAACTGTTTTTTGGGACAACCTGGGAAGGAAGGCTGTGAGGTTCATACTTTGGGAGTCAGAAGCTCAACAAATGTTTTTCTACTTCAAAATCGAATTTCTCAACATTGAAAAAACTACTTATAGGATTGAGAACGGCAAGCTTTTAGTTAAGCTAGAACTGGCCCAACCTCACCCTCTTACCTAAAGTCATCCAACAAATATTTCCCTAAAATCCTCCTTCGGTTTTGACCTCAACCATGTACGGCTGTTGATTATGTATTCAATGATTAAAAGAAGGTACAGGAAAAAACGCAGGTAATGGGAAAGGTAGGGACTGGAAGGTCACCGCCTTACGCTTCAACTTCTCCTAGTTGTTGACAACTCCACCAGTCCCCCCGCTCTCCCCTACATCAGTGCCACACACTTGGGGCTGAGGACTTCTGGAAGCTCCAACTGTAACATCTGACAAATTACATTTTAAGATGGGTCAGACATTAAGTCCTTCACCTAATCCAAAGCTGACACCGTATTCAACTATGTTTTTCTGTTTATTTCACTGGCTTTGGGAATCAGCAAAACTGCTGAGAATTCCCTATACTTTGGCTAGCAGAAAGACCGTATAGTTGAGCCCTAAATAATACTCTTAGGTGTCGTTCTCATATTTTACCGCTCTGCTGCATGTAAAAAGTAAACATTATTGAGCACTTCCTTTTTCAAGTACACTCTGGATCCTTAAGATACAATTATAGAAAAATATCAAGTGCTCCCTGGAAAAAACAGGCTCCTTTCTCATCTCCAATGGGTACCCTTCCCCACAAACCATCCAAAACAATTAGACTTTTGCAAATGTAAAAGTGAGCTCTTTCAGCTTAACCAGGCAGGGCAGGCTCCTTGGGTGATGACAACTCCTGACAGCTGTCCAGGGACATGAAATCTCCCGGCTTTTAGGCCTTTCTGCTTCCACTTTGTTTAAATTCACAGCACGGAAAGGTGGAGGGACAGTGGCCTCCCTTTCACAGCTGGCTTTGAGCAAGCTCATGAGGATATCTTCATCCATACCGCAGTTCCCTCCTCCCTGGAACAAGCCCAGGACAGTCCCAGGGTGGAGAAGAAAGCAGCATCTCATTACTAGTGTTTTCGTGCATACATTTCCTCCCACTACTCCACAGTACTTTTAAACCCAGCATCACAGTCTCAGCTGATCTACAAGTATGCGTGCATTGGCATCGTCACAGCCATGGGGCAATCGCAAAGACAGTTTGGAACCAACACATGAAATGGTGTATTAATTTCAGATAGAAGGGGACTGCTCCAAGGTGAAGCAGTTAAATAGTCACTTGGGCATGGGTGACTTGCCCGAAAAAAAGCACACCACTTTCTGGAGCAAACTTATTAACCAGTACTTTACTATAATGATAATTATTCCTTGCTTTACATTTCAGTGGCCTAAGCCCTATTAGCCACAACAGGACAGAGCTAGGAGTCAAAAAGAAATCTTGGTTTTGACTTTGGATCCCAGATCACACCTCCAGAGCCACATTTTTACTTCTTAAGTCCAAAGACCTTCAGCCTAAATGAAACAATTCGGTTGCTAGAACCCAAGCGAGCGGGTGCTGGCAGTTTTTGTGTACTTACCAAAGACATAACCCAGTCACAGTAATGCTTGATCGCTCGCTTTATATTTTCATCAGGGGGACCCCAGTCAGTCAGCACAGCCTCCTTTTCTCCTCCTGCTACCTTCTTCTTGGAAAGCCACGTACACAGGGTTTTGCCTCCAAACTCCTCGCCGCTACAGGTTTTAAAGCAATACAACCAAAAACACCCTTTGATTAGCTGCAGCGATAGCTGTCACCACACAGTCAGGATTAGACAAAAGCCCAAAGCTGAATCCTGCGTTTGCACATATGCCTTTGGATCGCAGCTGCTGCTGTTGACCACTAAACATGGCACAATTTTTTCAAGGAAGAGCTTGAGCAGTTTGAACCAGTTGTGAAGGCCACTTTCACAAACAGAAGAAAGGACTGCACCTGATACATCAAACAGCACAGCCCCAAGGTTTGGATGCAAGGCTTGAAATAACCTGCACCTTCAAAAAAGAAAACCCAAAGAAGTTGAAGCTTGGAACTGTATGCACTCATCACTATCCCTTTCTGTCATTTTTAAAAATGCTGAGCAAGAATAAAGTGACACCACTTATTTTGCCATAGCTGATTCAGCCTGTAAAACGAACCACCAGCGAGGCTGTCTCCTTAAGTTTTTGTGTCACTCAGGACCAATCCTGACTGGTCTCTGAGCAGCTGGTAGGATAACAATTAATTTATCAGTACCACTGAAGAAGGCAAAGGAACATATCTTTTAGTGAACACTAGTCCCACAATAGATCCATGTAAATTTCAATTAAGGGCTTAAATCCCTTTTCCCGTTCATTTCAGAGAACGGGGCATTCAGAACCATTTGTGTTGCTGTCTTGGTCTGGTCCTGTACTCACTGTACTCGTGTCTTGGAAACTGTTACTTTGCTTTGCTTGTCCTCCATATGATCGAGCATCTCCTGAAGGGGTTGGTTCTCCTGTTGACAGACACCGTAGCCAGCCTTGCTCTTCCAAAGCACTTCAGGATCCAGGACACCAGCATCCCCTCTCAAGAGCTACAAGCCAAGCAAAAGCACAGCCTGTGTTCAAAAATAACCTCACTGGAGGAAGTCTGCTTGGGGATTGTGTGAAGGACTGACCAATATGTGAGTCTCCTCAAGTCTATTAACAGTTAGGGCAGTTCATAGTCCAGAAGCTTCAATTTACACACCTTTTCCAAAATGCCTGAAGTATTAATTGCAACTCAGGCTGCTTCCTGAATCTGTGAATCATGCTGAAATTCCAGTCTCTACCATCTTCTATGGCTATTTGCTGTACCGCGCATGAACTATTCCTTTGGCTGCTTTTGAGTTGCCTTCCTTTCAGTACAATCCCTTGTTTCATGATCCCATTGCCCCAGTTACAGCAGCCTGGGATTGGGGCGAGCTCGGCTGCTGCTTGTTCTCACAGAGCAGAGACCAAATGCCCTTTTCCGAAAGCTAAGGCTCCTCCCAATGAACCCATCCGCTGTGTTATTGCACCCTAGCCTTAGGTGAGTACATGCCCTCAGAGAAGGCTAAGGAATACTAAGGTACTTCACCCAGGGGTCCTTACCTTCTGTAGCACGTCCCCTTGAAAAGTCTCCCAGCTCTCCCCTATTCCTGTTGACAGGAACTAGGAGCAAAAGGTTTATTTTCCCACTGTATTTGGTCACTGTTCTCCATCTGCAACATCTAACAAGCATGTTCGAGAAGTTCCCAGCCACAGAAGAGACAAGGACCTGCTAGCTTCTGCTTGCATGAAGCAGACAATCTTGAGTAACTGGGGACTGGGAGAAGAGGGATGATGCTGTAAACAGATGAGTAAGAAAGGTAATAGGATATATTCTGCTATGTTAGGCATACTCCTACCTTTTAAATTCTGATTAGATTCTCCGCGTGCTCTATAACGTCCATTTGTACCAGTGCCTTGTGATAGCTTAGCAGATAACGCATTTACTGTCATCTGTTGGCGGTGATGGCAGGCACTAGATTTCTCAATTAGCCCATTTCCACAAATTACTTGCTGACAATTTGGACTTATCTAAATCTAACTTACCTGTAATATCAGTTGTCTTATTTTTCCTTTGGAAAGAAACAGAAGTTGCTGTGGTTTTTTTACATTTACAATAGTAGTTGTATGCTACTTCAGTTTCCTGGTCCAACTCTGAAGAGTGAGTGTTCAATCAGGATAACAAAGTCATTACCTTTGGGGAGGTACTTTTTTCCAGGCCTGGGTAGAGCACTACAGGATTCCGTTTCAGACAGCATTCTATCTGTGCAACGTAATCCCTCCTGGCTTGCTGCAGCAGGCTGAGCTTGGAAAGACAGACCTGCATTTGGGAATACTTCTTCCTTTTCTTCCACCGAACTGTGGACGAAGATTTCAGTGTGCCATTTTGAAGGGTAATTGAGACAGGCCGCTTTCTACCGTACACAATCATGTTATCAGATGAAGGAGGAAAGCCATCTCTGAAGTCATCTAGACCTTTTTTCAGGAATATCCAGCGTTGACCATTAAGGGAGTCCGAGAACCTCAGTCCGCTTTCTCGGAAGTCCTTATAAGACATTTTCTCCTTTCTGTAAACCAATTAGATGAAGCAGAGCTTAAAGGCTGTATTCTAATGAACAAGACTGGAGTACATTTAGAGTACAAGTGGATATTCAGCTCCAAGCATAGTTACCCACACTGGGCAGCAGTTCCTGCTACTCAGCTTTAGAGAAAAGCATATAAAACACTGACTTAATCTGTACTAAGGACACCAAAACCCCAGCATTTCCAGCTCATAGAAAATCATGGCATTTCAGAAGTTTGTTTTTCAATAAAAAAACGGATAATGTTTTAGAGGTTCTGTTTCAAGACATATTTATTTTATACATGTGTATATTGCTTCAATGACCAAAACATTTTAAAGCTGTACGCTCAACATAACCAACATTCCTCACAAATGCCTGATTTCAGTTGACCCCAACTTTTCCGGCTTTCAGCCACATTTCGTTTGTGGCCTGCCAAATTAGTTTAATGTCTGCAGTAAAAAAGCTTTGGCAGTTTTGGAGAATGACTTACGAGTTGGTAGCTGAACCAACCTTCCTTTTCCAGAGCTCGCAGACACACTGTCCAACCTGCAGTTGCCAAGGTGTTTCAGGCTGTTGCCTGAACTCTACAAGCACAGTAACAGTGATTTACAATTATGAAACTCATTTAAATCCTCTTTGATCTGTAAGGATTAAATGCAGGTCAATTAAGTAGTGACTTAATACTTATTGTCTTCACCAGAACAACATTGTCTATGCTATGGGAAGGTAAAGAGACCACTACAAAGCTAATGGCAAAAAATGAGACAGGCATCACTATACCCCAGCCCTCCTGCATTTTGCACAAAGCAGGTACTGATGGAGGAATGTGTGTGTGGACCCTACTCTAGTTTTACTATTTCACACTAAATATTTTCTCTCCCTAGTTTACTCTGTTCACCTTATTCTTTGGATGCTAGCAGGGCATTTCTTTTTTCTGACAAATCATTCGGCAGCTGGGAAGTCTGTCTATTTACCCTAAGTGCTGAGATGCTGCTACAAAGGCATGCAGAAGCTACTTCAAGTACCTCTCTAGTGATACCGAGCCAGATCCACAGCTTTTCAGCTACACAACACAACCGGGTAATTCTTCACAGATGCTCCAGGCTCAAGTGCTAAGCAGAGCCTCCAAATCCTCCTGCAGAAAATGCCACCGCAGCCACCTCTGCAGGAGCAGGCAGGCCTAGGAAGGGCAGTGCACGCATCGCTATTGTGCGCTCTTTGCCTTTTCCTCCGTGTGCATTTATGTCAAGGCAGCACCGCCCCAGACCCTGCAGAGACTTCTGGTCCAGGCTTTGTCTGTTTCTAGACAACCACAAGCTAATACTCAGCCCTAATGGCCCCTGCAGCCCTGGCAATACCTTGCTCTTTGCTATATCTCCCAAGGCATACAAAGGTTTTGGATATACAGCACAAGTTCTTGGTTGGCCAGGTGAACTCTATGGCTCCTTGTCTACAACACCCTGTTAAACTCCCTCTTTCCTCATCTTTTAAATGATTTTACAGTCACAAATACCTTTCACTTAGACTTCCACATAACCTGTCCAGAGCTTGGGGCAGCTCAGCAGTCAGTCAAGCTTGCCTGACTTCAGACACAAAGACCAAACTGAAACTCAAAGACAAAGGGTGGTCTGTGGCTTCAGCCCAGCCCATGTTCTCTTCACTTGCTCTCACATCCACAGAATTCACTTCATCCACCTAGATTTCACTGTTTAAGCTGTACATGATCATAGCAGGTCAGACTGCTCATCACACTTGTCTACTTAATTTCTTTTTAACTCTATTGGCCTAAATGATCTATTAGCAACTGACAGGTAGCTGAAATTGCTACTTCAAGTGCCTTAGCAATACAGTCCTTGATAGCTAAAGCCTAAAAAAATGAATAACCCAAGAAGTTTGCTTTAGAGATAACCAGTGTACTCGCAATATCAAATATTGAAATACCAGTGCTTGCAATATCAAGTCCCTTTGCATTAAGCAATTCCTAAGTAACACCGGATAAAATGTGTTTTAAGAAGGTACTATTAAGAACTATAAACAGCTAAGTACATACCTTACATTTTACAGCTCTGACAGTGAAGATATCATCGGATAAAAATAACATCTTATTCTGCATTAACTGATGTACAGGAAGTTACCCCCATGGCATTCTACAAGAAAATTTCTAGAAAAACTGAAAAAACTGCAAGAAAATCTGCAGTAGCTAACACTTCAGCAGTACTGCTTCAGACAAGGCAGGCACTAGTTTTCAATCCCTACTGGCATACCCCACTGGGCATGTTTGCAGTTGGTTGTTGTGGAAACCAGATACACAACTCATTATCTGCCTAGAGGAAAGGCTTTCTTCACATACAGAAATAACGCAGAGAACTCCTGAGGACTGGGGAGAAAAATATTGGAATTGAAGCAGAATTTTATTTTGCCACAACACAGAACCTTATCTTTTCAGCACCAGCACTTATTTATTACTGAGCAACAGAAGTCGGATGCAATACACTATTCAATGTGCCGTTACTAAGTGTTCTTTAACCCTGCTCTCCAAGAAAAATAAGCAGCCAACATGGGTCAGGTCTGGTGTTATGTCTTAATTTCTTGTGGGTTTGAATGATGATACAAACTGGTAGATCAATGTGAAAGGAATGACTTGGGAAAAGAGTACACCGGAGTACCGCTCCTTAGCAGCTTGTGGAATACATTCTTCTAATCGCTCAACCAATTCCCCCTGCACTACCTAAGCATATTGGAAAATTTATGCGCGCGCTAGAAGCTCAAAAGAAGAAGTTGACATAGGTGCTATCACAGTACCTGTAAACACTGGGTTGATATTCTTTCTGGCATTCAAATACCCTGCCATGGCGTTGCTTTCTTCCACGCTGTCCTGGGCAATAAGAAAAGAGACAGAGATTCTTTTCTTACTGAAGTAGTTACTCTTGGCAAGTAACTTGGTAAGTTACTTACTTACTCTTGGCAGCAGCAGCCACNAGAGATTCTTTTCTTACTGAAGTATTATCACTCTTGGCAGCAGCAGCCAGAGCAGAGCATAGATTTGTAATCAATAATATACACTCGGTACATAGAGACTGCAATCCAAAGAGACGCACTAAAGTGTTTTCCATTAGGCAGAAGACACCTGGGGATTCTCTTCTCCATGAAACTAATAATATACCACAGAGGTTTAAGACATCTGTCGCTCCTGCTCTCTAATAGCTTCTTTTTAAAACAACAAAAATATTATATCACAAATATATCTCAAGCGTTTGTGTGCATGGCCAGCTCGCCACGCACAGTTAAGACTCGATGGCTTTTACCATATACAACGCTTCTCACACCAAGCAAACACTTTAAAAGGGTCAAGTCCAATTTAATGGGGGGAATGTTTACCATGGCTCCCCTGTGCTGCCACCACTCCACAAATCTTTGCTGAGCTGAATTCTCAGCCTTCTCAACAGAGCAATTCCATATTCAGTGGCCTCCTAGTAAAGAGTGCTGTTAGTTAGCATCGATCCTGCGTACAACAGCTTTTCTGTCTGGTGAGCATTTCTAATTTCCAGAAAGCATGGATGGAAAAATGTTTTCCCCCATTTTGCAGCAAGCCTTGGTACCCTGGGGCTGCCACAGAACAAAACCTAAGAGGCTATCTCTCTTACTCTTTCAGCAATTCATGAATTTAAATTAACGTCATGGATCTAAGACTGAACAGAACAGATAAAGGCATTACCAAGCATCCCACTCAGGAAGGTGGCTTCACAAGCTTTTCCATCCCTTGCTGCAATGCTGGATGTACTTCCTTTAGAACCATCATGTTTATATCACACAACAAGGGCTTGAGAGATGCGGGAAACCACTGAGAACAGAAAGGGTTTGCAATTGCTTGACTGCAGCTTAGAAACCTGTCACTTCAACAGTATTTACCTGCCACCAGCTTTTGTAAATGTTTCTTTAAACCAAAGCCTTAAAACTCAGCTATGAAGTATACTCTGAGAAGGAGTTAGAGTTGTTTTCCACTTCTACTCTGTAATCCTTATAAGGCATTAAAAGGGATTTCTTCCAAGACAATATGTTTAGGCTATATAAGCAACCTGTAGAAAACCAGTTTGTCATTTCAAACAGCTCTTTGCTATTTGGTTAATCTTCAGGACGTCCTGGCTTTCAACTTTAAAAATTGATTTGCAAAAAACTTACTCCCTTCAGATCATTTAATGAAGTCACACATTTCTGTTCTGAACAAGGGAATGTCACTGCATGCAAAGCTAACACTGGAAATCCTCTAGTGCCACATAGATTGCCTCACAGCAGCAGAATTAACCACGAGTGTTATTCTCCCACTGCAAATGACTGCGCATTTATCAAAGCTAATACTGTAACATCACCTTACTTTGTTGAACGACAAAACACAATTACTGTGTCTCAGTCCACAAATAATTTATGAGTTTGTAACATAAGCCAGAAATAAATATTTGTGTTGGGCTTTGAGATTTGCTTCTTTTTCCTGAAGAAAAGCTCTGACACTCTTCTCAGTTACTAAAACACAACAATTAAGTCCAGGAAAACTAATCCCCTGTAACAACTGAAGGCCAGAAATATCTACATAATTTAAATGAGATGTGAGCCATCACATACGCTATAGAAGTTTAAGTAAAGTCTCACAGACTTTCTGAAAACTCAGCTCAAGCTTTACAGGTCTTGATAACAGAAAAAAAAAAAGGAACTGACTGCAGTAACATAAGTTTTTTTTTCTGTTTTTCCAGTTGCTGCAGTCCAGTACAGAAATGTTTTTCCCCAACCCATTTGAAAACTCACAGGCCCTGCTCCCTCCAAGAAGAGCCGAACAAGTTCAAAACTTGTTTGAAGCAAAAAAACCAAAATAAACATTGATTACATTAATACCCACTGCCCTGGGTGACCTGGTAAGTCTGAAAAAAAAACTAGGTCTGGGCAACGTAAAACCAATTACTGCTCATATGTAAACTCCCAGCTTCTCATCCTACGGAGTTTTACTCCATTAGTGAACAACGTAATCTGAAATCATGCTACATTCATTGAACAAATTAGCATTAAGTAAACTGCACAGAAACATCTTAGTGCCCTAGAAAAAATCTTGCCTTCTATGCTTTATTTCCTAATAGAATTTAATACCAAGTTTCATCATAAAAACATAAACCACTGTTTGAAACTAAAAACATTTTAGGTTTTTTATAACATACTTAAGCCAAGCACCAAGTACCCACAACAAGAAAAACTGCTCAAAAAATTGTAACAAAAAAGTTTTTCTCTATCAACTTCCTAAGTGTTTTCTTGATACTTACAAAGACTTAAAAAAAGAAAAAGAAACTCAAAATTTGTTCTTTATAATGCCAAGACCAGCTACAATTGTATTTACAAGCTTTGCATAAAAAGACAATTTTTTTGTAAAACACTTCTTGACCTTGTATTAAACTTAAACTACAAAAAAACCTTTAGCTCATAATCATCAAAAACAAAAAGTCGAGTTGAATACGTACCTGCACAGTTGAGATAAATCATCAACAACTAGGGAAACAAGTTAACTTCCCCCCTCTAACACCACTGAGTTTTTTAATATAATTCTGTATGTGTCTTATTAACTAATCAAACCTACTTCAAGCAGATACATAATACATTCCATAACTCCTTTCAAAAAAACACAAATTTATTAAATTTACACTTCTTTCCCTCTAAAAAAACAATAAATCCCCCCAACAAAGTCCCACTATGAGCAAACAGGAAGAAAAAACTCTTTCCCCTGTGAATTTAAGCATCCCTGGCTGAATTAGCTCGTAGAAATCAAACCAATGAGTGAGCAGGAGGGAAAGGGCTTAGGGTATAAATGCTCGCCCTGGGGACATTCTTTGATGTGTGTTTTGTGTTTTTGTGAGGCAGTTGTGAGAGTTTTAGATGAAGTTCTTGGTTTAGGTTCTTTATGAAAGCACTTTTTAAATTTATAGGTTTATTCATGTGGAGAAAAAATTCAAATTACTACATGATATTTTTATTTTTTTTTTGTTTTTATGTAATAGGTTAACATGAATAAAATAATTAATGTTATAGCAATTTGAATTTTGTATTTATTTAACCAGTTAAGATGTTTGTAAGTTCTATATCAAATTTTTTGTTAAAAGTAGTATAAGAACTTATATATTATTTATTACATTCTTAAAACATATTTTTTAATCAAAAACAACCACAGAGGTATACCAGATAATGTTTGAAGCAGGTTATTTTTTTTTATGTGTTTATGTATTGGTTTTCAGCTATTAAAGTGTTGGTTATTCTTTTTAGTTTTTGTCACCCGATGTAGGAGTTACTGTGTTTATAGAAACAGAAGATGTAATGTTGTTTTTACAGTCCTATTGCAACAAAAAAAGAACTTGATGGTGTAAATTTTCTGAGACGGGGTGAGTAAGAAGAGGTTTTGTGTGGCTCTTTCAAACAATGGGGTTATCCCACAACTTAGTTAGAAGTGTTATGCTTCAAGAAGTCAGGGGCTTAGTGCTATGGTCAAGTAACTTGGTCTTCAATTGACTTGCTTTTTTGGCTCTTAAATTGTAGTTGTGTAGTTCCACTGTGCTTAAACAAAACCTTGATGGATAGTGAGATATCAATTAAGGCTGCTCAGATGACGATTTTTCTGTGGAAAAACAGAATCAAGTGAGTGCTTTGCGTTGTTAATTGTGCTATGCTGAAGTGTTCAAAAGAACAAAGATACCTGAAAGTAAAAGTTAAACATGTGAAGATGCTAATGAAGAAGCTAATTAATAAATGGTAAGATCAGTATATGAAATACTGAACCACTTTTCGGAATAGCAGAAAGTTTTTGTTCAACTGAACTTATAACAGACTGTATGCGGGTTCTGCTCTTATTTTTGCAGTCATTTTAAGTTCAAACTAAGGGACAAATTAATTTCTTCATAGCTCTACAAGCATGTAAGTGTTGATGTACTATTTATCCTCTAAAAGAGGTACAGTCTAATCTAATGTTCCTTTGGAAATTGGCTCCATCAAAGTGTTTGGGAGGAAGAGCAGGTAAAAGGAAACAGATTATTTCCCTTTATTCTGTAGATAATTCATTTCCCAACTGTTTCAGTTTTCAGGCATGCCAGAACTAACCTGGGCCAGTAACTTCAGATTGCTGCTGTCAACCTGTTGGTGATTATGTGCTTAGGTGCTTTCACCTGGCTGTGATCTTCTTAGCCTTATAATGAAAAGCCTTTTAGTGAGGAAAGGCTTGGCTCACTTGAAATGAGAAGTAATATTAATGACTTTGAGCCCTTAACAATGCTTTGTGGAATCCTTGATATTATTTTGATACTCAATATCTGGCTGTATATATGACAAAACATTGGGTAGAAGTTATTCAATACTAATTTTAAAGTATGCTATAGAAAATAAAAATGTAAATCTTAGTTTTACAGTGTAAATAAGCAATTACTAAAAGAAGATGTAGCAAGCTATGCGAATTATGAACTAAGCTTTCTACTGCGTTGTTGTAAAGGTAAACTAGGAAAAGACACTGATGTAGAGGTTTTTGTCTTTGAGGCTTCACTTCTAATGATGACCATTTCTGTACACATGTTTTGAGATGTATTGCCCTGAAAACAGGAGTGGGAGTGAGTATTGCTTCTAAGATGCTTTAGACAACTTTTTCTTGCACTGCTCAGGCCAGAATTGGTCCTATCTCCCCCTGCATCATAAAAGCCTGAAGAAAATAACCTGTGGCTGCTAATTAGATGGTGAATAGCTGGGTAGGGAGGAACAGTGCCAGTGTGAGCTATTAGTAACACAAATTAATTCTTAGTTTTGATTCCTTTTGCTCTGTTTGATGAAATTAATCAGTTTGTGTAGCTCTCCTCAGCAGTCCTGTATGCTGATAGTGGTTGAGCACTGTTTGTATGGATGAACAGTCATTTTGGCTTTATTGAGACTGACTTGACTCACATCTGGTCCATCAGAGCTGGCCCATGGCCCAAATGCCCCCACAGTTTCCCAGGGAATATGCTGTGTGTGGAGAAATGTCCTGGTCTCCTGTGTGTTACTGCACAGTTCTGCCAAACCCCTTTCCCTGTAACTACCAGAAGTGTCTACTGTTGGCTCGGAGCATGTCTAGCTTTAAGATGGGGAAAGCAAGGATGGTTCATCTTCAATGAAAAGATTTGATGTACCTAATCTATTGTTTCAGGCTGTCTGAACAACCAGCTTTGTCAATGCCCTCATTGCTTACTGCATGAGGGGGAGAGAGATCTAACCCCTCCTGATGGGAAGGAAGATCAGCAAGCAAATCTTCCTGTGTTTTTGTGCAAAAGCTAAATCTTCTATCGCGCTATGGAGACTGTGCAGCACTGAGCTGTGGCAGCCTCTGCCTATTTTTTCATCAAGTGGGTTCATCTAAGACTGTAGTCACTTAGCAAGAACGCTTCTGGCAGAGAAATGGCTATTAAAAGTGGTCTTGCCTTGAAGCCAGGCATGTACTTAAGTACCTTAACTGGAGCTTGGTGCAAAATATTCTATATGAATAAAATTACTTCCATTATAAGTGTGATTGAGTTTTGCCAGGGTCAAGACGCCTTCTCCTGAATAACTTAGCACTGCTCAGGACTGGGAATAGCAATACCACTGTCAGGCATCATTTTATTCGTATTCCTGGCATGCACATGATAGGCTTTGAGTTTTATTTAGCTTACTGTCAGTAAAGTGCAATAAGTGTGTCCCTATAAAAGCCCTGAAAAACCAGCTATTTCGAGACCTAGCAAGGCTTTCTGTTTTTACAGCAACTCCAAGCCAGTTCTGTTAGGCTGTTGCTTGAAGAAGAGCCGGGGTCATGACTTGTCAGTGGCTGGGTGAATCACTTTCCTGGGCAGCCCCCTGCCCGAGGGAAGGGGTTCATCTCACCAGACACAAAGCACTTGGTGGTGTGCAAGGGCACCACTGCTCGTATGGATGGGTGTCACCTTGTCTTGGGGTTTTAAACCATAGGGGACTTGTTAGTGATGACCATGAACCACATGTGTACATGCTTACTACTTAAACATGCTTTTATTTTTAATAGTCAGTATATAGCAGCACTGAAGAAAAGCAAGTACTCACACCTACAGGAGAACAGCTGACTAAACAGTTCCAGTTTCTTTTTGCTCCTCTTCCTCAGGCAGTGATTATTTGGGGAACTTAATTGGAATATTGCCTGCCAGCTCATTTTGTCCCCTAGTCCCTCTGCGCAGGTGTGCTGGCTGCCCGAGCAGGCAATGGAAATTGGACCTTTTGTAAGCAGTATGGAAAGTGAAACTTAAGCCTGGTGTTTTAGCTTTTTATTATAATAGCTAAGCAACTTCATTGAAAAGGGAATCCATGAGGTCAGCTGTCTCCTAGGATTTCTCCTCAGACTGTGAATTCCCTGCTCTGTTTGGCTGGTAGAACGTTACCCCAGACTATTAAGCAGGGAAAAAACCTTAGAGTAGAAATATAAGCTGGAAAATATCTCTGTAGGTGGTTTCTTTCCTGACTCTGGGAGGTGTTCAAGAACACTACAGAAAAATTTTTATTCTGACCATCATAAATAAAATATTTGTTGTTCTTCTCTGCTCCCTGCTTGTGATTTTCAGTGCAACTCAAGGTAAGGGCAGAGAATTCAATGTATTTGTAGCATTTATTGAGGCTAGTTTGTATTTACTTATGATGCTTTATAGAACTGTAAAGTTAGGTTGAAGAAAGAATGGCACAAAAATGAAGAACTAACACTTCATTACTGGGTCTAAAGCTGTGGTTTCATGTAACAATTCTTAGGCCAAGAAATCAGGTTAACGAGGTCCTTATGTGCACACCCCCAGTTATTGGCTATTATTATGTCCTTGCCCCACTTCTTCCCCATATGGAACTTGATTGCTTGGCTGGTCTGTGAGTTTAGTTCTGGCGGAAGACAAAGGATTGCAGAGCTGATGGTAAGGTGAGTTTTCTTTTTTTGAAATTAGCTTGTCTGACAAAAGAAGCGTTAATTTTAAAGCATAAGTTATGTTTAAAGCAGTTTTGTATTACTCATGTTATTTCCTGCATGCATTTCCTAGGCACCTGGTGAAAAGGCAGGGCACCTGCCTCATCAGTCATGAATATGGAGCAAGCTATGTTTCCTGACTACCTGCGTCCTCTTGAACAAGATAAGGTCTCTGCATTGGTCGTCTTTTTTTCCTAGGGACCTTGCGTTCCCAGGGAGGAGAGTGTTTTTACATCCAGAAAGGTTCCAACTTTGTCCAGATGAAGTTTTTATTAAAAAATTGGCCTGTTTGTCGGCAGTACTGCCTGTGACCATATCGAGGTGGTGCGAGTACAGGCATTACCTCTTCAACTGCATAAATTACATAAGTACTGTTGAATGGATTTGGTTTAAGAAAAAACTCCATGGGCTGGAGTTTGATAGCTACTGGGATTTAGCTGTGTTAGAACTGAGAAAGCGTTACCAGGACTTCATGTTTTCTCACTAAATGGGTATTCTTTAGTCCCGGAACTTGTTACAGTGTTGGAGCCCCAAGGCTCCATACCAAATCATTGATATACTGAATATGACCTGCCAATACCTGGCATAGGACTTACTTATTTGGTTTGATCGTTTTGGTGCAACAATGAAGTGAACAGGAAAAAAAAAAAAGATGCTTTTGAACACTAACTCTAGGTAGGTCAAAGCCCTACTGAAGGCTGTGTTCATAAACAGGTAAGGCTTTAAGTTCTCTTCTTGTTAGTCTTGGGCTCGCTTGAAGAGTTCACGTTGTCTTTATGTCCTGAACATGTACTCTGGGCTGCAGGAGCCCTGGGCGCTCCAGCTGGAAAACATAGTATGAGTGCAAACCTGCCCAGGCTGTGGGTGTATCCATTGGCCTGGGTGCAGTGGATAGATGGTGATTCTATCCCTTGGGCACGCTGTTCATGGCTGTGTGAGTCAAAACACTGCATTGCTTTTAAGTGCTGGAGTGGGGATGGTGTTCTTTGCCTTGCGTGCTTAGGTCTTGGCAGCTTGGCAATAAGGTGTGTTTATGGCACCTCTCATGAGCAACACATCTGTTAAGGGCCAGATGTGATTCCTCAGCAGTGTTGCTGCCCTGCTGGCAGTGCTTAGGGTTTAAAAGCTGACTTTTTTCCCCCCAGAGGATGTGATCCAGCTGGGGAGAGGGCAGGGTCACAGCACTGGAGGGAGACGATGCAAGTGAGAGGGAGAAATGGATCAGGAAGCGGCAGAAGAGGAAGCTATGGTGGCTCAATGTGACTGGTATGGTTTAACCGTGCCCGGGTGGCCCCAAGCCCCGGCAGCCCGGAGGCAGAGATGCCGGCGAGAAGCCGCTTTCCCTTTGGGATGGCGGTAGAAGCCGCCGCGCCAGCAGGGGGCGCTGTGTGTGTGGGGGGACACGGGACGGGGACGGCACGGGACGTGCCTCCCGCAGAAGTTTGTCCCTTGGCGGCTCCGGTGGGCAGGGGGCGGTCCAAGATGGCGGCGCCCAGCTGATCGCTCACGTGTGCCGGGAAGCGGAGGCGGCGGCGGTTCGCCGGGGCCGGTGTCGCCATGTCGGGCCGTCAGGGGAACAAACTGCCCAGCAACCTGCCCCAGCTGCAGAATCTCATCAAGCGGGACCCGAAATCCTACACCGAGGAGGTAGAGGAGCCGGGCGACAGCGGGAGGAGACGGGGNNNGCTTGCACGCCCGCCTCAGCCCCCTCCGCTGTGTGTGCCCAGTTCCTCCAGCAGTACCACCACTACCAGTCCCATGTGGAGATCTTCACCTTCCAGCCGGACAAGCCCAGTAAGGAGCTGGCGGAACTGGTGATGTTCCTGGCCCAGGTAAGCCCGGAGGCTTTGCCCGCGGTGCGGTGGCCGTGGCAGGTTGTGGTTCCTCAAGTTTTGCCCTTACAGCCCTGACAGAGCCGCAATAAAACTCTGCGTTGACCAAGGTTCCTGCAGTGTATTGTCTGTTTCCAGAAACACGAGCTTTTCTCTTAAGGACTTCGTACAATTTTTTTTAAAACGATTTTTTTAATTGCACTATACTTCTTAGATATGGGCATCAATAACAGGATTACGGAATGGTTAGAGTTGGAAGGGACTTTAAAGCCCACCCAGTCCCGTCCCCCTGCCCCGGGCAGGGACACCTCCCACCAGCCCAGGTTGCTCCGAGCCCCGTCCGACCTGGCCTTGAACCCCTCCAGGGATGGGGCAGCCACAGCTTCTCTGGGCGACCTGGGCCAGGGGCTCACCACCCTCACAGCCAAGAATTTCTTCCCTGTATCTTAACTGAATCTCTCCTCTTTCGGTGTAAAACCCTCCCCCCTCGTCCCACAGCTCCCCTCCCTGATCCAGAGTCCCTCCCCAGCTTTCCTGTAGTCCCTTTAGGGACTGGAAGGCTTAAAGCTGTTTTTATGCAACTTAATCGTACAAACAATTATAGTTTCAGTGGTTGCTTACACGATTTCACATGGCGACCCAGGGTTTTCACTCGAGGTTTGAGCTGGCTCTGTCTCTGCCCAGGTTGCCCACTGCTACCCGGAGCACGTGGCCGGCTTCCCCCAGCAGCTGAAGGAGCTGCTCTCCTACCACCACACTGTCCTGGACGTGGACCTGCGCATGGTAAGACCCATATGTTAGCGCTTACAGTTTGCTTTTTAAGTTCTAAATAAAGATGTAAAGCGGGGAATATTATGAAACTTGAGTTCTGATTCCCTCTTTCTCTCTCCCAGACGTTCTGTAAGGCTTTGATCTTACTAAGAAACAAGAACCTAATAAATCCCACGAGTTTGCTGGAGCTCTTCTTTCAGCTGCTGCGGTGTCACGATAAGCTTCTACGAAAAGTAAGCCGTGCTCACAAAAACCGGTCTTGATTTCCAGGGGGTTTTGACCAACTCGCCCGAAGTAATGCAGCGCAGGCAGGCAGCTGCTCTCCTTCCCTCCGGTACAAAATAAGAAAGTTCAAAATAGCTCTGCTTTTTCAGCGTTTGGCAGTGCCAGAGGCAAGACTGGATCTGTGTGTGTGACTAGGAATGGAGCTGCTGTAAAGATCTCTACCGTGCTATTGTCCCGTGTTTGGAGTTGAGCAGCTTGGATGTGTCTGCAGATGAAAACCATGAACCCGTTCCTGTCTGACAAGGCCTTACTGAATTCTAGTATAACAACTAAAACCAAACCAGCTGCTAGTTAAAGCTGTATTTCAGGCTTTGTGCCGTAAAAGTGGAAATGCCTGCTTTGTGCCACCAGAATTGCTCAACTGGCCATCAGAACGTGCCTGAATGGAACAGGGTGGGATGTTTTTAAGCCATACTTCAAGCTGTTTGTTTTCTTGCCTCACTACTGTAAACTAAGGATGCTTTTCAAATACAGGAGAACAAAGCGTACGTGAGACTTTACGGGATAACTTCTCGTTGCTTTTCCAACTGCAACTAAATAGAGAATATTCTCAGTGGTGATCAGTTTGGTCTCACGTTAGTACTTGGAGACTTTGGGGGAATAGTGATGTATCTGTGTGGCTTTCTGCATGGACTTGTGTAATTTACTCCCTGTTATCTCTGCGTTTACAGACTTTGTACACTCACATCGTGTCAGACATCAAGAATGTCAATGCTAAACACAAGAACAATAAAGTAAACACAGTAAGTATTTTAGCGTTCAGACATGCTTCCGTTTAACCTCCTGATATTGTGAGAGACTTAAAGTAATAAATGTTTCCAAACTTTGTTCTCAGACCTTGCAGAACTTCATGTACACTATGCTGAGGGACAGCAATCCCACTGCTGCCAAGATATCTCTGGATGTGATGATTGAACTTTACAGGAGGAATATTTGGTAGGTCTTTCAGGCTCCTATTGGTTCCCCGTTTATCATGGGGCACCTGTCCTCACATTGCTCGTGGCATGTAGTGCAAAATACCATGCTTGGAGGCTGTGACTTAAATGTGTGTATCATCTTTGTGTTCCTCTGGGGCTGTATTTTGTCAAACGCAATCGAGCTTGAAAGAAATACTGTCTTGAGTGAAGTCTCGGAGTTACTTAGGTCGGACCTCTGACGCTTTAGTTGAAAATGGTATATAAATCGTGTGTGTTGCAGTCGAAACAGACGATGTGTGGTTAAGTTGTTGAGATTTTGCGCATAAAAGCTGCACCAATCTTAGGAAATTCCATAAGGGCAAGTGTAGGGTGCTGCACCTGGGGAGGAATAACCCCCCGCACCAGGACAGGTTGGGGGCCGACCTGCTGGAGAGCAGCTCGGTGGAAAGAGACCTGGGAGCCCTGGTGGACGACGGGATGCCCATGAGCCAGCAATGTGCCCTTGTGGCCAAGAAGGCCAGTGGCTTCCTGGGGGGCATCAAGAAGAGTGTGGCCAGCAGGTCGAGGGAGGTCATCCTCCCCCTCTGCTCTGCCCTGGGGAGGCCGCACCTGGAGCCCTGGGTCCAGTTCTGGGCTCCCCGGCTCAAGAAGGACAGGGAACTGCTGGAGAGGGTGCAGCACAGGGCTACTAAGATGATGAGGGGGCTGGAACACCTCTCTTATAAGGAAAGGCTGAGGGAATTGGGTCTGTTTAGTCTGGAAAAGAGAGGGCTGAGGGGTGACCTTATTAATGCTTACAAATACTTAAAGGGTGGGTGTCAGGAGGATGGGGCCAGGATCTTTTCAGTGGTGCCCGGCAATAGGACAAGAGGTAACGGGTACAAACTTGAGTGTAGGAAGTTCCATCTCAACATGAGGAGGAACTTCTTTCCTGTGAGGGTGGCAGAGCCCTGGCACAGGCTGCCCAAAGAGGTGGTGGAGTCTCCATCTCTGGAGACATTCCAAACCCACCTGGACGCGTTCCTGTGCCACCTGCTCTGGGTGACCCTGCTCTGGCAGGGGGGTTGGACTAGATGATCTCCAGAGGTCCCTTCCAACCCTGTGGCTCTATGATTCTAATATTAGTGTACAGCTTGTGCTGTACAGTGGAAAGAGGTATTCTGGGTTTTGTTTTCAGAGCATAGTTTATTTCAAAACTACCAAGTTGATTTTATAACAAAAGGATAGAAGTTAGGGTTCTGCACTGATTTTTTTTTTCCGCATCTTTTTATCACTGGAAAAAGCAGTAAGCTGTCTTTATTTAACGGGAGATTATTTTTTCTGTCCCTTCAGTCACAGTGTGAATTAGATGGAATGGAAGTGTCTATTTAGATGAAGCTGCTGCTATGTTAGAAGAATTAAAGAAAGTAGCAGAAGCTTAACTTTGTTAATTTACTTGGGTTCTAATGAAGCGTCATGCTTGTTAGCAGTCACGTTTCATGAGACTTAATTTTCGGAGGATCTTGAAATTGCCAGACTTGAAGTAAAGGGTGATGTTCTGTTTGATTCCAGGAATGATGCCAAAACAGTGAATGTCATCACAACTGCCTGCTTTTCCAAAGTGACGAAGGTGAGAACAGAAATCGCTTGCTGAAACTAGATGTTACCTAAGCTAACCTGAGGCGTTGGATGTAGGGCTGTAGTAAATACTCCTGTCAGTTCATCCTGCCCTACTTACTTTGCTTTTCAGGTACTAGTTGCTGCTTTGAAGTTCTTTCTTGGGAAAGATGAAGATGAGAAACAAGACAGTGACTCAGAATCTGAGGTGGGTGTTGGGATTAAATCTTCTCCTCCCTGTTAGTCAAGCTCTGGTACGTCTGTCATACTAGTGACCCTGGCTCTGCCAATCTGTGCGTTTGTTTTACTTGGTTCTCCATCTTGTTTCCTCCATGTGATTCTACGCTTCACAACAAAGTTCAGTGCCTTTGGCAGCTGGCCCCAGCTGATAGCGGGATGCCTTTGCTGTCTGTCTAATACTAAGAGCTCCTCTGCTTTCCTTTTGCCCTTATGAAGGAAGCAATTCACTCTGAAGACCTAAGCAGGGGCTGGTCAGTCTGGTTAGTGAAGGTGTGAATTGCTGGATGAGTAATGTAGAGTTGGGGGAAGAGGCTTTCACCTGGTGCATTGGAAGCTGGTTTAGTTTTTTAGCTGTACATAATTCAGACGCTTTGAGAAGGCTGACAACCTAACATGATTTCAGTCTGGAACCTCTTAATATCACTATTTCTCTGTGACTGAACAATACTCTGTAGTTAACCAGCTGTTAGAACTACTGTGTTGATGTGCTAAGTGTTCATGGTCTCTTCTGTGTAGGTATGTTTTAGTTTTAATGCAATGGGGATTTTAAATGCTAGTATCTGTGGATGATGAAAGAGGGAGTTTTCAAATATAGAATGCGATTGTGAAAAAGAGATACTCTTTGTTTCCCTGATTCCCATTGGAAGCCTGATTTCACCTGAGTCTTGCTTTCCTCGCGTCCTTTCTCAAGGACGATGTTCCCACAGCCAGAGATCTGATAATGCGGTATGCAACTAACAAGAAAAACACCAAGCGCAAGAAAAAACTGGAAAAAGCGATGAAGGTTCTCAAGGTGAGGAGAGAGGGACTTGCCAGTGTTTTAGGTTAACCCTTCAAGTGTGGAAATGGTGTTGCTGCTGCTGTTGAGTTAGCCACCTTCTGTCATCTCTTCTAGGTAGAGGTCCTCAAGTTCTAGAATCGGTTGGCCAGGCATATGCCACGTTTGCCTGGAAGAGAGCTGTTTTGAAACAGACTTAGAGTCTAAGTTGTGGATTAGTTGTGCTCTCGGTACCTTTTATATGGTCTCCGCTTTAAAGTACGTGGAGTCTTGATAAGCAACTTCCTAACGTAGCTCCTGTTGCCTCTTAGGTCAGGTGGCAGACAACTCCATGCAGTTGAAAAGAGTGATAGTTTACTTGTTAAAACCAAAGTGCTGCTTTTTGAAGTGAGGAATGGTAAATGGCAGCTTTCAGCAGTGGCCTGAAACTGAAGCTCTTGCGGCTTTTTTGTGGAAAGAAAAAAAAAAACCCTCTTTTTTTGCCATGCAGAAACAGAAGAAGAAGAGCAAGCCAGAGGTGTTCAACTTCTCTGCTATTCACTTGATTCATGATCCCCAAGGTAAGCATGCAGTGTATTTTGTCTTTTTTCAAGTTGTGTTAATCCCAGACACTGAAGCTTAGACACAACTTTTGGGGAGTGTGAAAGTGACAAGTAGATACGAATGTGACAATGTGATCCTTGCAGTGTGCTTTATCCTAGAGTTGTATAGCACTTCAAAAAAAGTGACATTAATCCTGTTGTGCTTGTTGTAGTGGAGCACTTCTAGATAGTCAGACAAGGAAGGAGCAATATTAAATCATTGGTTTCGGGTTGCTACAAATCAGGATGTGGTGCTCTAGCTCTTGGACGTGTGAAGGCCATAATTTCTGTGAATAGTAGTTGATCTAACTAGAGCTTTTTCGGCTCACCCCCTTTAAAAAATGTATTCCTATTACCGGTCTGTTTGTCTAATACCGCTTGACTTGGTCTTAGTCTGGTCTAGTGAACTTCAAGGGATTTCGCTTTTTCAGATGAACCCCAAATGTATCTAAAAAACCCTAAGTTTAAATACTGACCTTGTGCTTATGGTGCTGTGGAACTTCAGCTAGTTTTCCTCTCTGCTGAACGTGTGCACAGCTTCAGACCTTCTAAGCATGTGAGAAGAAAAAAAACCTATTTGGGGAAGTGCTCTGGGCACCTTTAACTTCTCCTGTGTAAGGACACCGGGGCTTAAAAAAAAATCCAAACCAAGCTGAGTGCTGGCTTTTTACCTTAAACCCAAGTGAGTTCTGCTTAGTGCTCTTGAAGCCTACCACAAATGTATTATTGCTGCTTCTAGACTTTGCAGAGAAACTGCTGAAGCAGCTGGAGAACTGTAAGGAACGATTTGAAGTGAAGATGATGCTCATGGACCTAATATCTAGGCTAGTTGGAATACACGAGGTACGCACTCTGATGTTATAACGGTCTGATGGTAGCCTGTTTTGGGTGGTGGCATGTTCTGGCTTTTTGCCTCTGAAAAACGAGGTTTAATTTCGCTGTAAGTAAGGTAGTTGCCAGTGGGCCTCATGGAATGCTGCAGTGGTGTAGACTTGTGTGGTACTAAGTGAGCTCTGCTAGAGTGAGCTGTTGGTCAGTAACAGCTGAGCTGTCTCTAACAAGCAGAGGAGAACATGGTTTGTTTTTTTTTTTGAAGACCCATGTGCTCCTGGAATGTTCTTCAAAGGAGAAAGGCTTTTCAAAGGAGTCCAGCAATTGCTCATGTGCTCTGATGTACAGCTGAAGTGTGATCAAAATTATGGGAGTCGTTCTGTTTCGGAAGAGAAGGTTGGTCCTTGAGGCCAAGGGAAGCGGCACACTGTAGGTTTGTGCGGCAGAGTGCCTTAATTTGAATTCTGTACAGTCTAACAAGAAATGTTCTCTGGATTTCATAGAGTTTGGGATTGAGCCTTGTATTTCCTTTGCACCACTCATTTCGTGTTCTCCACATACGTCAAGCTCCAGACAGGAGAATGAGTCATGCAATAAAATCCAAGGCACTTAGAGAGTGAGCTTTGCAGAACGATTGTTTTACAGCATATCAGCCTCTGAAGGTGATCTCAGGCTAAAAGACAAGAAGCTAATCTGTTACAATTTATTTTTTGTCTGCAGCTTTTTCTCTTTAATTTTTACCCCTTCGTTCAGAGATTCCTACAGCCCCATCAGAGAGGTAAGCAGTAAGAGTAGTAGATAACACTGCTTGTCCATCGAGTCACGTGGGACAGTCAGTTCTTAGAGGCGATGCTGTAAATGACTTAAGTGGCAGTAGCTCAGTAGGAAGAAGTAGTCCAGAAAGGGTGGACGAAGGAGGTAAAAGGCCCTGACTGCCAGAAGCGCAAAGTGCTTTGGACTTGAATGTAAGCTCTGTTCACTCAATGGTCCTTATCTGAGCGCTTGAGAAACTCCAGCAATGGAATAAAATGCATCTGCTGAGTCGCCAGTTCCTTGCAAATCCTGAGTAGCTGAGCAAAGTGTGACTGCTCCTTGCTGCTTTTACAGGTCTTTCACTCTAGCTCTCGAGCAGTTCTTCTGTCTCTGCTGGCCGTTAAGGGCCTGGGCTGCTCCTGGGGTGAAGACCAGATCAGTTTCTAATGCGTTGTGGGAGAGGAGAAATAGTTGTCCCAAATAACTTCAGACAGAAATGGCTCTGAGACTTAGGCTGAGCTGCTGTTGAGTTACGTGTTCTGGCGGGTATGTTTATTGGCCAGAGTAAGCTGCAGCCATGTGCTTTGGCATCTTCTTCCCACTCTTCTTTTCTTCCAGAAGTGACAAAGATTCTTCTGTTTGCTGCACAAGCTTCACATCAGCTCGTACCACCCGAGGTCAGTACCTCACCGATGGTTGGTGATGTTAAGAAGGGCCAGCGGGCCAGCATGGGAATATAATGGAGTGCGTTCCTGGGGAGGGGGAAGCTGAATTCGGTCAGGCCCTTAGTCTTGAAAAGCTCGTGGTAACTTTGGCTACTTGTGCGAGTTCCAAGGGACTGTTGTGTGTAAAAGGGAAAACCAGACCACCTGTGTCTGTCTGAATTTCTGCAAGAGGATTTGTGTCTAGAAGATTTGCAGGCTATAGCGATAAGTCCTGAACTCCGCCTTTCTGTGAAAAGGGCTCTGTTGTCTGTTAGTTAATAATATGTAATAATTTTCACAATTAAATTAAATAGGCATTAAGTTTATATAACCCTGTTTCTTATTTTCAGATTATCCAGTCGGTGTTAATGACCATCGCCAACAACTTCGTCACTGACAAGAATTCTGGGGAGGTCATGACCGTAGGGTGGGTACAAAACCTCACAAAAACTAAAACCCTCTAATGTAGAAAAATACTTTTCTTTTTTAAACCACCTGCGACTTAGTCCTGTCACTTGTACTATGCTTTCCAAGAACCTGCTTGAATAAAAGCAAATTAGGACAGAATCTCAGCATAAGCTTTTGTTGGCAGTGTTTTTAAATTCCCCAGAACGATGGGTTTCTGTGCGTTGTGCTGTGATTTAACTTTTCTGGTTTTCATGATGGTGCTTTCTTTTTTTTTTCTTTTGCTTCGTCATTTGGGGTTTTTTTCTTCCCTCCTGGATATTACTATTTCTACTTCGAGGGCAGAGCTCTTGTCTGGGAATTAATATGTTTGTATGTACTCAGTGAGTGGCTAGGATCATAGTTCAGGACTCTTAACTTTGTTGTGTGAATGAAGTTTGATGACTGACCAGAAATCTAAATGTTGCTGTTAGGGAAACTGTGATGGACTTTGTTTGACTAGTCAAGAGAGGTATTTGTGAAAGCTCTGGTCTAAGTGGAGAGGAGAATGATCACTAAATGTAGGACAGAGCTGGACTGTCCTTGAGGATGAAGCACTCAACACGGGCAGACTATTGTGTGTAGACACATGGTGAATATTTTGTAAGCTATTCCTTTTCCTCCTGGCATGGTTTTAATCCAGATATTTAGTGTACTGAGTGTGTGCATGAAGATGGTTTAAAAGGGAACTTGTGTGAGCCCGTGGACTTCAGTTAGATTGTCCTTAGCCTGCTCATGGTTGACTCCAGAACCGTTTCATGATGATTTTTTTTTCCTGGTGATTGTTGGACTGCTTTTCCTGCCTGCACGGATCCAGACTTCACTTGTCTCATCCTAGGCCTCAGGATTCTGCTAAATAATAGCCGGAGAGTAGAGTATGGGCTAAAGATGGCGGGTTTTGGAGAACCGTGGCACAGAGAGCTCTTTGTGATGTTCTGCTCTGTTATGCTAACTGGTGTGGAAATGCTGTATAAAGTTCTTCAAGCTCCAGATAACTCAGTCTGTTACTAGGCCAGTGGGAGTCTCTGCCAACTGTGGTGTTCAGAAAATAATTAACTTCCAATTTTTTAGAATCAATGCCATAAAAGAAATCACTGCGAGATGTCCGTTAGCCATGACTGAAGATCTGCTCCAGGACCTTGTTCAGTACAAGACTCATAAAAACAAAAGTAAGTGTATTAGATGCATGTGACTTAAATCTTTTTTTCTCCTGCACCATCTGGTCCTCCTAGCCTTGGTAATAGTCTTGTCGTAATTGTTTTTTATATGGGGCTGAGGGGCGTCAATTTCAGTGTCTGTTGCATTTCTCTGTCCTTTGAGTGTATATACTCAGGAGACAAAACAGTCAAGGGTAATTATGCATGGGAACCAACTGACAAAACTGATGAGTTGTCTCAGAATTCTGCTTTTCTGTACTGATTCCTGACTCCTTTTTTTTCCTGTGTAGATGTGATGATGTCTGCAAGAACTCTGATACACCTTTTCCGTTCTCTGAATCCAGAGATGCTGCAGAAGAAATTCAGGGTAAGTGTTTTATGTGCATTACATTCACCATAAAGATAGGCTCATATGCTCAAAAATGAGGGTGAGAACTAGTCTCATGCCTCTTAAGAATGAGGTGGAATCGGATCTGTGTTATTCCCTTGTTTGTTCCCTTGCTTTCTTTTGCTGTGCTGTGCTCTTATTTCAAGCTTTCCGTAGTGCAGATTTATCAAACGCATTGATGGAAGGATGGTGCTACAGAAGCTTGACTATTTTCCTAGAGTTCGTTCAACTTACTACTAATTAGAGTTACTTTCTTATTTCATCGGGCATAATTTATCTTTCCCACCCGCACCTTCTTGTCCCACAAATTTGTTCATGGATTTGTGGGCATTAAAATAGCCTGCTCAGCATGTTTTTTGTTAACTTTACAGGGTAAGCCTACCGAGGCCTCGTTGGAAGCTAGGATCCATGAATATGGAGAACTGGATGCCAAAGATTATATTCCAGGAGCAGAAGTACTGGATATTGAGAGTCAAAAGGAAAAGGGAGGAAACAAAGAGGAAGGTTGGCCTTTTTTTTTCTTTACCACTGAGATTTTGAGCTTCGTTGTCGCTACAATTTTATGTATACGCTAAATTTAGCGTTGATGCTTTTCACTTGCTGTTGTCACATGCTGCATGGCTTGCACGTGTCCGTATTTCTCCACTAAGAAGCACTGATACTACCTTTGAGTAAGTGCTATTTCTCCAGTGGAGTTTGTTACTGTGTGGTGGTTTGTACGGCAGCCACTGAGGGATGGGGAAGCAGAGCCATGAACGTTGTACAGCTATGAAACCTCACGTATTGAGCTCTTCCTAAAGAAAAGGGTACGTCGTGTCATATGAAACACTGATGTATTACTTAGAAATAGCATTTGGCTTCTCTAATTTGCTTCCTGTGGACATGTTCACACAACCTGGAACCTCTGCCTGAATCGGGGAGGAAAAAAAAAGATTGGGAGGGACTTGAAAATCAAGCTGTAAGAGTTTGGCAAATCAAGCCTGAGGGCGTCGGGGATATTGCAGTGGAGACGTACTGGAGGAATAAGCACCCTGATACGTATTAAGGCGACAGCAGCACACAATAATGGAGAAATACACCAGCTGTTTTAAGCAGTCTGTTGTAGGGGTGAATGTGTGTTTACGAAGGTTTCACTGCCGTAAGCAGTTATTACAAAAACTGGTGTCGGTAAGTGAATGTGCATGCGATGTGGGCGCGGTAAGAAATCAAAGCTGATGGTTTTTGCACAGCTTGGAATCAGTTGCAAGCAAGATAGAGTTTGGTAGCTGAACTTGCCGGTTGGGAAAGCATGGGAGCTGCTGGTCTGTTCAGCTGTGGATGTCTTCTAAAAATCATTAACAAATATTGATCAGATGTATGGAGTATCTTATGTTTTTGTAATGTCTGTGCAGTTCTAAGGCTAGGATGCTGAGACCCTACAGCTTTGGTAAGCAAGTCCCTGGGCATAAATGCAGTTAGCTGATAGGTTATGCAAGGCAGTGAGAGCTTGCAATCCAGTCTTACATTATTTCCAACTCAAGCAGCTAAGCTGAGTGTTTATTCTGTGCACTTTGTCCCCTGAGCAGATGGATGGGAAAGTGCTAGCCTGAGTGAGGAAGAAGATAATGAAGATGGAGAATGGATTGATGTGCATCACTCCTCAGACGAGGAGCAGCAAGAAGTAGTGAGTTCTAAGTGTCTAATACCCCAAACACAAATGAGTCTTGTTTATAGCAGATAAGATTCTCTTGCTCCGTACCTTTATGTGGCAGCTCATAAATAACTATATATAGGTCTGTGGTGTAACTTCACCAGAATCAGTGAGGCTGAAGTACTATTTAGCACCTGGGCTGAAGTATGCGTGTTGTTAGGGTGAGGGGAGAGATGGGGGAATTCTGTCCCGGTGCGACACAGCTTCAAAGCTATGATATTTACAGGAATGCTTTTATTCGCTCTGAAATACGGAATGGATTTGCTTCTTCGTTCTAATACTGCATATTGGGTATAAGACTACAAAGAATCCTAACAGCTGGTTGTAGCATTTCCCAACAACGTTGCCTCTACATAAGTATTTGGGAGGCAAGGGTTGTGGATTGCGGCACAGAAATGGTTTGTGAAGGTGTGGATGATTTTTCTTTTGTACTTTTTTCAAAAGGCAGAGAAGGTGAAAAGCATGCCGGTGGAAGAACGGAAAGCCAAAGCTGCAGCAGTCAGTACCAGCAGGCTGCTAACTCAAGAAGAATTCCACAAAATACGTCTTGCCCAGCTTTCCAAAGAACTTAATTCTGCACCTGGAAAAGCTGCCAAGAGGAAAAATATTGAAATAGATGAAGAGGAGGAGAGCAGGTAGGTTATGGACTGTTGATGTATTGAGTGTATTGTCTTCCCTATAATCGGTGATACGGCTTTTAATTGCGGCAGGGCACAGAGCTCTACTGTTGGCACGTATCCCCTGGTGACAGACCCCAAACAGCCGCACAGCCTAGAATGGGTCCTGGCCTGTGGGATTTGGTTACATTATGCCTGGGCGAAAAGACATGAGGGACGGGTGGGAACTATGGGACTGTTCTGCTTGTTTAGAACAATAGGCGTGGTTTTCGTAGTAGTAGTGGCATGGTTATATATCCAGAGGTTCTTAAACTTCGTGGTTAAAGCAGGACTTGAAAAACAGTAATGAGAGACTTTGGTATGGGTTGTCCCAAGCATGAGGAGTAGCATGAGAGAAAGAGCTTGTGTGAAAGCTTAGAGGAAAACAGCGGTGCGATGGGTGAGAGACCAAGGGTCAGCAGGGCATTCTGTTTTTCTTGCTAGATTAAGTTTTCTGTGTTATGGCCTTAAATCATATTCTTGTGTGCGTAGGGGGGAGTTGCTTTCACTCAGAGATATTGAACATCTGCATAAGAAGCCTAAATCGGACAAGGAGACCAGGTTGGCGACTGCAATGGTGAGGAACTTGGCTATTTCATAACCTCTGTCTTTGTAGATTGGGGTTTGTCTCCTGCAGAAAGGAGGAGGTGGTGGGTTTGCATCTGTAAGACGGGTGCCCAGCTGCCACCTGCCTTTTGAGATATGTTTTGTATTGTTTTTGGCTGCTGCATCTTACCTGTAACGAATCAACAGCCTCATGCTGGTCACAGGTGACAATGAAAATACAGACCCAGTTTTCACTGTGAGTTAAGAATTAGAGCCAGCATGGAAGAACGCATGTGACACAGGCGGAAAGTCGCACTCAACCTGGGTTTATTGTTACTGCTGTAGAGCCTGTCACCTTAGCAGCTGATGTTAACCGTAGGGTAAGGAACGTGACCCCCTGTTATTGTATTATGTTGTCTGTTCCAGGCTGGAAAAACAGACAGAAAAGAATTTGTGAAAAAGAAGACAAGAATTAACCCATTTGCCAGCTCTTCCAACAAAGAAAAGCAAAAGCACAAGAACTTCATGATGATGAGATACAGCCATAGCGTCCGGACAAAAAATAAGCGTTCTTTCAGGGAAAAACAGGTAATATTTACTGTTGAAAACAGAGGGGGCAATCTGAGCGATAAACTTAGAATGTTGGTCGTATCCTGTGCCCTCAGGGGTTGCTGTTTACTTTGGTTTAATTGCTGGCAAGGACTGCGGGCTAGGTGGCTTCGCTTGGATCCTCCCCAGAGGATCCTATTGGATTGCAGTGGTGAAGAATGCTTTTTGGCAGTCTCTTCTCTTTAATATGCATTGAGGACCAAGCCCTGTTGCAAAGTCACGTGTACATTAGGAAGGCAATGATAATGTGGTTTGTTTTCCTTTATATAAATTAAGATCATATTAGAAACCTGGCTATAATCCTGTGACAGAAGAACGGTTTCCTTGATACGGAGGAGTTGGTTTTCAGGTCAAGCTTTTAGTGTGTTTCTTTGCTCTCCGTATTCTTTCTTTGACCTTTCTCCTGCTACTGTCATATTACGGATTTGTCTGTCCTGGCCTTGAGATCATCTAATAGCATGTCACAGATGTACTTAAAGCACAGACATAAATACTACTTATTACATGTTTGAAACTGTTTAGAAAAAAAAATTTGCTTCAGTTTTAGCCTGCCACAGTAGTTTCACAACATGCTGCTCTCAGGGGTGAAGCCCCTGCCCTCTGCTGCTTCCTCAGCTTGTCCACAGGGCTGGCAGGGGATTCAAGACAGCCCTTGTGAAAGGATATAGAAGCTACAAACATGGATTTGGTGGTCCAGTTACTGGCAAATGTGTTCCCGCAGGCAGCTGTGCCAAGGGTAGCTGAAGGGATATCCAAAAGGCAAGGCAGAAACTTCAGGGGATGACTTTGCTCCTGAAGGCGTTAGGCCTGAGCCCACATAGCTCCCCCAGGTGACTGGCAAGGATGGAGTGTGGGCAGGGAGCCCCCCTGCTCCTGCGATGCACTCAGCTGGGGACAGTGCCCGCACTGCGGGTGGCAGCTGTTGGCAAAGCCCTGGTGTAGGCATATTGCCTTGCCCTCCTGTATGTCACCTTGGCAGGGTAAGTCTGCGCTAACAACAAATACCTGCCTTAAAATCCTTTTATCTAATCTGGCAGATGGCCAGTCTAAGGTTTTACAAGGTGTTATAAAATTGAACTCCTTTGAACGTGTTCCAAGAAAAACTTCTAGAACAATCCACTTATGCAGGGTTCTTGTTTCTCTGTGGTGTTCATTTTCGTGTTTTCTTGCTAGGTTCTGTCTTGTGCTAGAGTATACTCATCTGCTTCTTCTACAAACCTTCCTCTCAGTTGTTTCCAGGATCATATCGTAAAGATAACGTGCGTTTGTCTGCAATTTGTTGCCTTAAGAGCAGCAAGACTGAAACTGTTTATAGACTCAGTAGAGAGAACAGGTCTTAAGTTATAAGGAAGACTTGGACTAATATCCTCTGCAGTGTTTTTATTTGCTCTCGTTCTGCCTCACCCCTAATAAGGCTGACCACATTGACCCAGCTCTCAAAATATACAAAAAACATTGCAAATGAGGAATCATGATTAATGTTTCCAGTTTAAATGTAACAGCTAAACAGTGAAAGAAGTATTTTTTCTTATTTTTTTACTAAAGTTTTTTTTGCCAAGAAAGGCTGGACCAGATGATCCTTGAGGTGCCTTCCAATCTGGTATTCTATGATTGTGTGAAGTTAGGCCACAGCATCAGTTCTTGTGACAATGACTTCGAAATACTTCTGAAAAGATAGGATACTGTGTTCTGCTGCCCTCTTTGGTCGTAGAATAAAATGGACTTTTGTCTCGAGTCCAGAGCTAAATCCCCTTTCCAACTAACAAATCTCTGAAGTACACAACAAAGTCTCTTTACAGGGATATGGCACTTGTAAAAATTCTGGTATCCTTCCTTACCCCCTTGAAAAGAAGCTTTGTAATAGTCTTTCAAAAAATGCCATTTAATCCTACGTACCTCTCAGCCGGACTGAAGTTTTTTCTTGATCTCTTACTTGAATGTGAGTCAGTGGAAGAACAGTTTATGTTACTTTAATACTTTTTTAATTATATAGGATGGGCTAATAATGTACCGAAACATTCTTTTTGAAGCCGGGCTCTTTATTTTAATATTATGCTGAGTTGAGCTAAATAACCCCAGCTTTTCTGCCACGGTAGTCGTTGGCATTAGCCAGTTACTGCTCCCAGATAAGCTATTATTGTTTTTTCTCTGAGGTTGAAGAAGTTGAAGGGGGTTGTTAATGTGCTAGTGGTGTTGTCTTCTTATTTAAAATTTTCCTTACCTGAATATTCCACTCTTGTTTCTTATTTAGCTGGCTCTTCGAGATGCACTTCTGAAAAAGAGAAAACGGCTGCTGAAATAACAGAACAGTAATGGAGAGGAGTACTTAATCACTTGTGAAGAAATAGCCCCAGAAATACTTATTTCCACCCACCACCACCCCAAAGGAAAAAAAAAAAAGACTGAAACGCCTTACGGATTTATCTCTATTCTGTTCAGAATTACGAATTGAACGCTTCTAAGCAGTTGGATATTGCATCTAGAGGACAGATGGAAAAGGCCTTAATCCTTGCAGGATTTGGATATTTTTAAAGCATTTTAAGCAAGAAGGCAATTACCTTTTATTGAATATAATTTACTTACTGCTGACTTTGTATGTGTCAGTATTGAAACATATAACCTTATTGTAAAAAAATATCTTACTTGAAGCAATCAATGAATAAGTAATTGGAAGGAAAAAGAATATTCTGGCTCAGTCTATAAAGTGTGTGTATATGATGTCTGTGCCTGTCTTAGGGATGTGATTTTTACGGACTGAGTAAGCTATTTTCTAAGCAGCTGTTTTTTTCCTTGTTAAATAATAAACCCAAACTTTTGTAATACAGGTAGGTTCAAGTGAACGGTTGGGGGTAAGAACAGCTTCATTATGAAGAAAACAAGAATAAAATTAGTATATGGGAGACCGTTTTCACGTTGCCGTTTAAATAGAAAGGTAGCATCACATGCAGGAGAATAAAGGGATCTTATTTCCCTTGATCAGTGCATCTTGTGGTGAGACTTGCTGGTGTCTGATTTTTGGGGTATACATGAGCATAACCTATATCTGTGGATTCTTAAGGTCAGAGGTTAAACTCGTGCATCAGCCGTGACCTCTGCTGGGACCATTAATGGGTTTGTACCTTCACCAACCACCTGTTTTAATGGAAACTTGAGGGAGTTACTTATACCACTCTACGTCGAATTCTGTGTGAAATGGATTTTCTTGTGGGGCAGAAACAGGTGCCACAGGCACAGTGTAGTGGAAAGGCAGTCGGGAGGGTGGTTTTTCCCTTTTTTTGGTAGGAAGCCAGGTTCATGTTCATATCCCACACAGGAACATGTTCAGCTGAGTTACGTTTGTTATGTTGAATACGTAATTGTGTTAATTTTAATTCATAGTATTTGTCTTGTTTTGTGTGTGTGTTCTGTTGTTGCATCTTGCTTCCTAAAGCTAAAAAGTTTATAGAGGATTCAGACGAGAGAGAACAACAAAATAGAAACCTTATACAGCTTTGAATGTTATGTTCAAATTCAGTGCTCTGCTGAGGGAAAGGCAGGATTGGTACTTGGAATAACAGTAATGAGTTGCCAGGAGGTTGATGTAGGAGCTGGAGAGGTGAAGGGATGCAGAGGAGCTGTAGCGGTACAGGGATGAAGTGTGGAGCAGGGGCTGGAGAGACCACAGGAAGGGGAGATGTATGATACGCACTTGCATGAAACTCCCTTTCCCTGATGTCTTTTTTCCCCTTTATGTGTATGTGTCCATGCATCCAAAAACTAATGACTTCTGAGGCTGAAAGGGAGAAGCAATTAATTTTTTGTCATTCGTGTGCTCAGTGTCTGATGTCTCTTCCCTTCTCCCCTTTGTGGACATTGTAGCAATGGGGTTGAGCAAGCTGTGAGCTACGCCTGGTTGTTGCCAGGTGTGGGCCTGTCTCCTCTCCCCTACTTCAAAAAATCAGAGTTTGGGTCTGCCTTTCCTACACTATTAGGCAAAATGAAACGTAGGTGTTAACTGCTATGTTATACCTTCTTTTTTTCCCCCCCTGGTATTTCATCACGGCCTGTCCATCCTGTCCTCCCTCGAGGGCCTACTGAGGGGACAGCGCCTGTCCCCGGCGCGGGGTGGCGGTGAGGGATGGCGGACAGCTATGGAACGAGCGAGGCGGCCGAGTCGCCTTCCGCGGGCAGAGGCCAGGCCGCTCCCCCGGCGCAGGCTGGAGGCTCGGCGCCGCGGGGCGGGTGCCCGAGGAGGGCGGTCCCGGGGCGCCGCCATGTCCCGGCCCTTCCCCCTGCCGGCGGGGAGGGCTGGGGCTGGGCTGTCCGTCGGCGGCCGCGTCCGGCGCTATGGGGCGGGGGTGGCGGCTGTGGGGGCTGCTGGCGCTGCTGTGCGGAGCGGCCGCGGCGGCGGGCCCGGTTCCCGCCGCGGTGGCCCCGCCGCTGTGTAACGTGAGCCTGGACAGCCCCGCCGAGGAGAGGTGGCTGCCGGTGCTGCGGCACTTCGATCCCGCCTTCCTGCGGGCCGCCGTCGCACGGGTCATCGAGTGAGTGCGGGGCAGCGGGGCCGTCTCGGGTAAGGGGCTGTGGAAGGGCCGCAGGTGGGGTGCCGTCAGGCGGCCCTTCTCCCCCGGGGGGCGGCGGCAGGGGCGGCGGCAGGGGCGGCCGCGGTCCCTGCCATGGAGCCCTTGTCGTCCCCTCAGCAGACCCCATGCGGCGGGGCCCGAGGGAAGAGGGCGAAGGGAGGCTGCACGGCTGAACTTGCCTGAACTCAAAAATTCACGGTTTTAAACTGCAAGAGGGGAGACTGAGATGAGATATTGGGAAGAAATTCTTGGCTGTGAGGGCGGTGAGCCCCTGGCCCAGGTTGCCCAGAGAAGCTGTGGCTGCCCCATCCCTGGAGGGGTTCAAGGCCAGGTTGGACGGGGCTTGGAGCAACCTGGGCTGGTGGGAGGTGTCCCTGCCCGGGGCAGGGGGTGGCACTGGGGGGGCTTTCAGGGCCCTTCCCACCCAAACCATTCTGTGATTGTTCATGTCCTTAGGAACCTGTCAAAGGGCGGACTGGGAAGGTCCTTGGTAGGAATAAAAACATGGCACGTGTAGGAAGCCTGGCCTGAAAATTTTGCTTGGGTCGCGCAGGCTGTTTTGGGGACACACAGAAGACAATGGGATTTGGTGAGGGATGGGATGCAGGGATGTCTGATACAGCGCAGGAGAAGCTGCTCCTGGGTGGCCGGCATCACCTGGGACAGGCTAATGGGGGAACGGCAGAGCCCTTCAGCACCTGACTGCCAGGCACAAGTTGCACAGCTCTTTGTTTCTTTCTCAGCTAATGCCTTGAATGTATTTTGCAGTGAACGTGTACCCAAATGGGTCCACGAAGTTATTCGGGCGATAGCACCAGAACTGGAGTTGTTGATGCCGCAACCCTTCGCGGGGGAAATTCTGGGACTTTGCGAAGCGCTGGGAATAAGCCTTGGAGACGGAGTCCTGCTTAACTTCGCCTACGAGTCTACTGCGTAAGTGTCTGGTACTTACAGAATCTGTAAAGATGCTTTTTAGTTCAGCGTGGGAGAGCTGGTGACAGGCAGGTGACATGCGGCAGATGATTTGCACTGTTCCTTTTTATACCGTTTCGTACGTTCTGCTTGAAGGTTTTCTTGTCATTAGCGGTTTGTACGCTGAACTGAAGGAGAAACACAGAACAGAGGTTTTACTTGTTAATAAGGCTAGTGTGTAGCTGTAGTGTTCTTGTGTATTTATATCTGTATAAATGTATAGAAGCATATAAATAATATCTGCTAATAAGCAAGGGTCAACTGTTCAAAGTATTTGGGTTAATTTGTCTTCAAAGATCACGTAATGTACTCCTGTCACTTACGTTGTTGCCTTTCACTGAATAGGAAACTAGGAGAATTAGTTGCGATCTAGTGACTTTAACCGTTCATCTGAGATGAAGTTGCTGCCAAACCGTTTTCTGCATGAATGTTTACAATGACTGTATAATGCAATTTTTTGATTTGCACAGTGGAAAATGAAGTTAGCATCTTTATGACAAAACCCAAAACCTCAGTAGAAAAACCACTCAGTTTCATTCTCTTTTTTTTCCTTAGAAGCACGTGCAGGAGAATAATGAACATTGGTGTTGCCTGTAAGGATCCTAAAAAGATCGCGCTGTATAGGTTTTAATAAAAAAATAGGTGCATACAGCCACTTCTACCCATTTTGATTGTTAATTTTCTTATCGTGTGGTATTCGGTTAAAGTGATCTTTTTTTAAATAAGGATTACTATCAGATAACGTAGTCATGCAAATGTTAACTTTCATAGTATTTCACAGAGGATACTTATCGTTCTCAGCCGGGGTAAGGCCTGTGAAAATTTAAGCTTCTCGGCTCTAATCGTACTGAAGAAAAAACATCAACCGGGAACAAACTACTTGTCTGCAAAACTTTTTACCTTTACGTTTTTGACAGGCAGTGCTATGCATCACTGGAATGGCAAACTCGTAACTCCAGAGAAAAACAATTCCCTGCTAATTCAATATATTTCATAAAAAACCCCTGTTTCATCGAAACTGAAAGTAATTAAAAAAAGACATTTCAGCCCACTTCCTTTTCAAGAGGTTAGACTGTTATTGAGATGTCTGACAGTTTAATAACAATTGATGTTTTCAGTTTGAAAGGACTTTGCTTGATTTTTTTTTTTTTTATTTAGTTGTAATTAAAAATAAACAGGGTCCAAATTGAAATGAAATAATCTATAACTGTCAAAATGAAATCTACAGAGTTTCAGACCGATACTTTCTGGACATTTTTAGATGTCAGCTTCTCATCTGGATTTAGAAAAGAAATAAAACGACATGAGGAAATTTTTCCCAAGTGGCAGTGCTGCTTCCTACCTGGTCTGTAATATCTGTCCTGATGCGGACAGTCGTGCAGCTTTTGCCTTTCTGAGCCAGGTGGGACCTGATGAGTGAAGTATTGTACAGTTTTCTATGTTCGACTGTGTGGGAAAGGACTTTGCCTTATAGGTATCGTGCATAAATCACACAGGATGTTGTAGCGTTCTGTAGTTACACAAAGCTTCGGTCAAAGCGTTCTGTCCCTTTTTCTTTTTTCCCCAATTTGAAAATAAAACCTGTAAGAAATTTTTTCAAAAAGCACAGCATGAGACTATTCTTTCAGCCTGGGAAGCGTAAGTTTTAATGATACAGTGCAAATCTGTATGCTTACACTAGTCAAGTACTTCGCAGAAGATAAACTCAGTTGCTCCTTCTGAAACGTTGAGCGAGTTCGACTCTAATATTTAAAGCGTTGTCATAGCTTTCTCTTAAATCACTCTTTTTTCCTTACTGAAGGTTCTGTACTAGCATTGTCGCTCAGGATGACAAAGGAAACATTTACCATGGGCGGAACCTGGATTACGATTTTGTCGATATATTGAGCAAGATTACAATTGACGTGCGGTTTATAAAAAGCGGGCAGGTATGATCTGTGGTTGCCGTGGCTGGGTGGTATTCCGTGAAGGAATGGCGTACGGTCGTGCAGCGGGGTAGCCGTAGTGGGATTTAGTGTGGGAATGTGGATCCCCTCCCAAGGTTACTGGATTATTGGAGCACCACAGTCGCTCTCTCCAGGAATGCAGGATGAACGCTGGTTTTCTTTGCTTTCTGGACATGCGGTTTGCGGTGATAAACCGCAACCAATAGATCAGCATAATCTACTATCTCAGGATCATTATTTGGAAGGAGATTTTTTGAAGAAGGATCTCTTGAGATAATAAGAAAAGAAATACTAGAGAATATAGGAAAGAGCTTAGTTTTGGCAGGGGCCAATTCTCAGGCTTTTTCTAAGGCCTTGTGTGCTAGACGAAAAATTCCAAAAATGACCAAGTTGTTAGTGCAGACCTCGTTAGCGTGATTTTCTTAATATTCATTCGTTTAGCAAAGGGAGAATTCTTTCTTGGCTACTCGCTAACTTGAACAAAACTTTTATAGCAGTTGTTGATCATTAATAAATTAAATGCGGTGAATTTTGGTCCTTAGAGTCTTTTTATAAATTTACACGGCAAGTTTACTGTAATTTAAGGAAAAGTTTTTAGAGCAACTTATCTATGAAAATCACAGGAAAAAGTACGGGGTGCAGCTTCAGAGCGTTGCCTATATTTTAAGTAGTAGAATGCTAAAATACTGCATGTTTCCTGGTTTCAGGTAGCATACCAAGGCACCACGTTTTTTGGTTACGTAGGCTTATGGACTGGACAAAGTCCACACAAGTTCACGATCTCCGGTGATGAGCGAGGTAAAATAAATCTGTCTGCCACACTTGTTGCGTACACTATTTCAGTTGATTGTTGCCTGCCCTGTCCCTTCTCTCACCTTCACCCAGAGGGAAAAATATGACTAAGGTTGCCTCGAAGGAGCTGAAATTGAATGACTTCGCTGGCCCTCGGGGTGAACGCACACATGCTGCCAGTTTTCTGGTGTTTGTCAGCACAGCATCACCTGAGCTTGCAAAGTGTCAAAAGAGACAGAGAACCTCGGGGAGAGCCTTAAGAGTCCACTTGATGTGGTCTATTCAAGAGACGCGACGGGAGGTGGCAGAGCAGGGGTTCGGAGAAGAAGATGTAGTGGTGTATAGCAAACAAACAGCTGCTTTCCTGGTTCTCTGACCCTTCCTCTGTGTTCCATGTTTCTCTGTCCCCATAAGGCAGCTTGAAGGAGAGGATGGGAAGGGAAGGGTAAGATTGAGATCTAGGGGAAAGGCAGCAGGGCTTGAGAGAATGCGGGGAAGAGACTGGAAAGGCGGCTGAGGAGAGATCTGGTAGCAGAGGAAAGCTGAGAGATGTTACGATGAGACCTAAAACTTGACCGTAGAAGGGCTTGTAACAGGAAGGCTAAGGCAGGGTCACTGCTTTATCCATCAGCGCTTGAGTTTCCCAGGTATTGATAGGTACGGCCAACTCAGAGCTTGGGTTTGCCTCTTCCGTCCCTTTTGGTGGGTTTTTTTTCGTTCCTTTTTTCTTTTCTTTTTAAGGAGGCGGCACTTTTTGCTGTTCTTTATTAGCAGTTTGGTAGAGCCGGAAACAATGTAGTCTGAGCTGAAACCAGCATCTAAAATAAATGTTTATTTTTCATTTGATTGTGGTAACCAATTTTTCTTTTCTTTTAATTACACAATCTTTGGTTTTCGCAATACTTTTAGATGTTACTCAGACACTATTCACTGTGTACGTTATATTCATTATCTCTGCGAGTAAGGATTCTGCTACAGAGCGCAAGCACCTTTTGATTTCTGTTTCTTTTGTTAATACTACCTTGTTGCATTCACTAGATTCTTGCTATAGTTTACACTCATTTTTTTTTAAGAGCCTGTTTCTGATGCTACTGTAGTTATTTAAGCCTTTCAAAACTGGAGTGTCCTGGGCTGATACCGAGAGACGCGAACTACGTTTAGTTTATACGAACAGCAGCTTGGAAATAAAGTCTGAAGTGTATCGAGTGTTTCTAAAAGGCTTGATTTAGAAGATCTTGCGGACCAAAGGTCTGTGTCTGTGAACAGGCACGATCTGGTGACAGAACCAGTGCTGTCCTGTTGTCCCTGCTGTTTCTCAGCAGGGTGCTTCAACCCCCAGGATAAGGATCATCAGAGGCAGCAGCGAGGTGGTTGAGTCCGTGCACTAACCCCTTCTGTTCGCCCGATTCTGATAGAGGAATCAAGTGCTGCAAACTGTCTTGTGTGACGGGCCCCTCTTGTCCATGACGAGCCGACGTGCTTAACTGCAGACAACGGTAGTTCACTCCACACATGCTGCGCTCCTGTAAATGCGCTGTTGCTGGCTGCTTGCTGCATTATCTGTCCCTGTACAACGGAACTCAAAATTTAGGGAAAGGAGCGTGTGAACTAGAGCTGGAAAGGGGGATGACTTTAAATTAGGGTGAAGGGCTGTCAAGTGACAAGCATATCGTTTCTGCTGTCTTTTTCTGGTATGGGCCTATGAATAATTACAAGCTTGACCTTCTGTTTTTCTCAGTTCTCCTAATTTTCTCCAGTAACGCAGAAATACCATCACTACCTCTTTTTTTTTTTTAACCGTTTCGTGATTTCTGTGTAATTCTTCCATTGTTGTAATATTTCAGTAAGATGAATAATGAGGTTATTAATGCTGTTGTTTGAGCTGATAGATGGAGACTATTGTATCATATGAATAGGCGTGCAGTCCTCTTGGAAATATGTTACAAAGTGCTAGTCCCTGTTAACAGTCACCTTTGACTCTTGGTTGCTTATTATTCAGTTATGAATAGAAACGGTTTAAAACCTGAGCAGCTACAACTTATCAATAGTGAAAGGAATGGGATAGTTTTTGATTGAAATGGCTAGCACTGGCGAGTTCTGAGGTACCGTGTATTCTCTGTGCGGTGCTGAACACGGTCGTCTTTATTATCCACTGTACCTCAGACGCTCTACCATTTTATGGCACCCTCTTAGGGCACCGGTCACAGGAATATTGTACCTTTCAGAAGACACCCAAAAGCAAAGATAACGATCACTCCTGTCATTACAGGTCTGAGGTGCTTTCTGGAAAGCAGGGGGGTTAAGTCAGCTGCCCTGGTTGAACTTCAGTTGGGATTGTGTTGTCTATTTATATTTCACCTACAGTTTCAGCTAGATGTGACGTTCTTTGTTAGCCCTTCTCCTGAAATGTTGACATTTTATGCAGATATGTAGCTGCCCTTTTTCACCATTGAGCTTCCTGTGGTTCTTCAATATCCAAATCTCATGATACAGAAAACAGCATTTGAAAGACAAATTTTGTACAACGAGGGCTTGCTAGGGTATGTTAGCCTAGTTATGCAGTACATCCTACGAAAGTCATGTATAGATACCGGTAAAGTAACGCTGGTAAAAAAAAAAAAAAAAAANNNNGTAAAAAAAAAAAAAAAAAAGAAAAAAGAAAAAAGGAGCATTATCAGCCTTTAGTGTTATAAACAGTGGGGATAAATTCTAGATGGTACAGAGGCTCTGACTCCTTTCAGGTGGCGTGGTTTTTGTCAGTTTGGTATAAGCTGCCTGAGTTTCATATTTATACTAGTGGTATAGTTAGAGAATTAAAGAATTTAAGAATTTATTGGACTGCTTATTTACTTGGAATGCAGTAGAGGGAAAGACTGCAGAGATAGAGATGGGACGTGAAGAAGAAAGGCAGGTGGGAGGATAGATTACACCGAGCATACCTAACGTGCACGTATAGTAATTTATTTTTGTTTTTCCCCAGCGGGCGGTAGATGGTGGGAAAATGCAATAGCTGCTTTTCTGAATAGGAATTACCCCGTCAGCTGGCTTGTCCGAGATGTAAGTGCACAGAGTTATTTTCTCGTCTTTCACAGTCATGTAATTTGTACTCAAAAAATCCTAGTAAACTTGATGTTCCACCTTTGAGTTTCACAGAAAAGTCAATAAATCACTAAGTAAATGCATTTCCTAAAAGAAGAGGTAAGTTTTGTCGCCACATCATCGGTGATGTGTATGAGAGAGGCAATTCCAGTCCTTCAGGGGGGCAATCTCTATAATCAATGCCAAAAGTCTTTGAGAAGCTGTGCAAAGTCTTCCTTGCTAGGGACTATTTCAGCTGGCTGTGATTTGGAATTAAACAAATTAAGACAGCTCTACTCTTAGATGGTCAGTATCTGACCCAGTGGTTATTTTACGCTACATTTGATATGTTACCATATTAAAAATGCAGAGCTCGCTGGTGAGCAGGAGTTAGACTGGTATATTGTATAGCACATTTTATGAATGTTGTGTTAGGGTACTACTAAGATAAAGCAGGTCTGCTGCTTCTCAGATTCTTGAATTACAGTAAATCTGAATGATAGGGTTTGTAGGTAAACTCCCTGCAGAACTGGAACGTCTACTGGAGACTTTGGTGTTCGTATTTTTCGCGTTTGAGACGTGATTTGAGGCTGTGTCTCGAAACTACTAGCTGCAGTGCTGCTGTCAGACATAATTATTTGTTCTCCAGGGTTTTCCTCATCTTTCTGAACAATTTTGTTGGCTGCATGTTCTCCGCATTTGTTTTTAGTTCCTGCACAGCATTCGTTTTTAATACTTCAGTAGGTTGTGGCCACGAAAATAGCAGCTTCATTGGCTGCGGTGGAACTGTCGGTCTGTGCTAAGTTAGTCACCTGGTTACGGCGGGAGAAGCCAGGCTTGCTGTAAGCAATGCTTCTGCCTTATTCACCGTTGTTACCGAAATCCTCCAAAACTACTGGCAAGACGAAGTTGTGGAGTGGTTTGGTTCCCGCCGCTGCCCCTTTCATCCACTTTAATCTATCCCATTCAGATGGAAAGACTTCGCTGAGGATAGAATTTGCAGAGTGTGGACACGCCTCTGTCTTGTGACTGGCCAATTTCTCAGCTTTTTTCTCTTTTCACCATATAGATATGTGTACATATGTGTGTGTATTATGTCTATGTATAGTTACTGTTTTCTTTGAATATCTGCAAAGGTGGGATTAATGAGTTCATTTACTAGTAATATATATTTCATGTTTATATGCTAGTTGCTTTGGAAAACCGTTTTCAGAGAAATGTTTTCAAGTAGCACTTTACAGTCAGTTGCCGTTTTCAAAAAAACTGGACCTTTTCTTCTTTTTAAGATGTCCCAGTGCTCGTTTTTGTGCTTGACGGTGCTCTGTGATCTCTGTTTCACTGTGATCTCCTTTTTGCATTAGACCCTGAGCAGAGCAGAGGACTTTCAGTCAGCTGTTCTCAGACTAGCTGGCATTCCCATCATTGCTGAAGTTTACTATATTGTAGGAGGTGTATCGCCTAAAGAAGGCATGGTCATAACAAGGAATAGAAGAGGGCCAGCAGATCTCTGGCCTCTCGATCCTTTAAGTGGAGCGTAAGTAGAAAAAAAAAAAAGGTTTACTTGTTTTTTTTCCATATTCCCTCCTAAGTGATAGGCGGGGTTAATGACACAATTTTCTTGAGAGATCCAGGGCATCTCTTGCTAATTAAGACAGGGGAAGCTTGAAAGCCTCTGAAAGGGATCCCAGTTCCTTCTCTTTAAGGAAGGATCACACCACCTTGTCAGGTTGGGGCAGTCCAGAGGGTCAAGGGTGGAAAAAGCGTCTGTATGTGTTTATTTTTTTAATCAGATTCTGAAGGAGACTAGACTTTTCTTGTCTGTCTGCCAAGTATTGCACCAGTTTATTCAGCAATTCCGGATTGGTTTTGACCCAATGTTGTCGAAGGGTTGAAGGCTCAAAAGAAACCATTCTTACCGTTTTTGTGCAATGAGCAGCTTCATATATGAAGGAGATCGTAAATAGTTGCCCTGTGGTGAAAAACAGCGCTTAATATATACAGTCAGTACTGGCTTGGCAACAGCCAGAAGGCCTGTGGCTCTGTGTACTCCAAGGTGAATGCTGCGGGCTGCTTCGTATGCATACCCATAATCTTTAATCATCTCTGTAAAGGTCTGATCTTGCTTTTATTGTAGGTAGCAATAGTTTTGCCACCGATGCCAGCAGCAGTTCAGATGTCACTTTGCTTTCATTTGTGTTAGGTAGTTGATGGTAAAGGCTGCCATGTGTACCAACACAGGATCCCTTGGGCTTGTCAAAGGTGCAGGAAAGAGGCTTTAGAGGGAGTTTTTTTTTCCTTTTGGCCATACAGAGGTAATGATTCTTGGTCTTTATTAATTACCTACTGATTCGCCTTTTGTTTGTTGTGGTGTTTGTGTGTTGTGTTCTAGGTGGTTTCGTGTGGAGACCAACTATGACCACTGGACTACCCCTCCTCCTTTTGACGATCGAAGGTAAATTTAGTTTGGAGTTCTGTGTTGAGGCAACACTTGTAGTTTTAAAAAGCTTAGAGGCTCTTTGCTGAGCAGGTGTTAGCTCGTTGAGCAGGCACCTTGTTCAGTTTCTGTAATGCCACTCAAAGGGGAACACATAAGGTAAGGAACGATATTCACATATGCCAGAGGAAAGTCTGTGTGGCATTGAATGGCATAAAAGATGACAAATTGCAAGGATAAGGCATGCACCAAAAGTTTCTTTATAAAGCAAAGTTTAGTAAAAGTGAATGGATTTAGATCCACAGAGAATAAGTATTTGATGGCACTAGGAAGGCGCTCACAGACATCATACAATCCTTAGGCTGCGTAGTATGCAAAAAGCTGTTGGCAGATTCCCTGTTGGTCTGTCCTCAGTGGCGCACTGATAGAGTACCTTCAGCAGTGTGAGACTAGAGTCAGTCACGCAGAACTCGGGATTATTGTAGGCCAAAGCAAGCACTTTAATGCAAAGACATTTAGTGAGGAATTTGTCACGCTGGGGCTTGGTAGCCTTTGGAACACTAAAGTGTGCTTAATAATACTGCGTTGTTTTCCTGCAGAACTCCAGCCATCAAAGCTCTCAATGCTACTGGACAGCAGAACATCAATTTTGACACGCTCTTTAAGGTATTCCTTTTAAATTCTGCATTATGGCACAGAGACTTTGACTTAAAATTAATTTTCAAAGCAGAAATGCAGTTGCATTTTTGTCAGGCGTTTAAAAGCTGTGAATCCCATCACCACGGTCTTTGTGCAGTTCCTTATTTCAAGCACAATTATAAATATTACAGCAAGCAGGTAAAGTGTTAGACAGAAGTGATACTGACCAGTTAGTCTTGAGAACTTAAATGTTGTGTATTTCAGAGGGCGTTTTAAAAATACTTAAAAATACTTTTGTAAAAGATCTGATGTTAAAAAAAAAAAAAAACCACAAAAAAAAAACAACAAAAAAAAACCAAGAAACCAACCAGCAAGACAAATCCTTGACTTTTCATTATTCCTTTTCATAACTTCATCCTACTGCAGTTTCTGAATAGTCTTTTCATTCCCTCTTCATTTACCAAAATGACATCTCTTCAAACTTTCCGTACAGGTGTTGTCAGTGAAGCCAGTCTTAAACAGGTAAGTATTAGACTCAGAGATGTTAGTCAGTGCCTCCCTCCACGCCTCAGGCCACTTCAGTCAATCACAAACTTCCTTCGGATTTTTCCATGTGTCTGTCTGAGTATCTTGTGGTTTCCCGGCTTAGATCTCTGCTTGTGCACATGCCACACTGCTTTCACTTCCACAGCACCCTTCCTCTTCGGTCTGCCACTCAAGCCGAGAAACTACACTTTATTAGGCTCGGTCTGGCAATGGGGCGTTCCTTTGTAGTAGTGAAACAAGTGACTGCTTAGAGGAGCAGCTGGGCTTCCTGCTGAGTCATTTGTGGCTTTCACATTTGGGACCTGTGGATTTGTGTTGACACTGAAAAATGGCTTTTTCTGGAGTTTCTGATGTAGCTCTGCTTGATGTGTAAAAAGGAAAGAAATAGTACGTTGGGACAGAGCTTTTAGGTACCATGTACTGGATTATTAAGAGAGATTTATTTCAGCGTACTATTATTTTGCATTGTTCCACAAATTGCACCTTTGCAGGTTGTCCTGTTTTGTTTTACTTTTATATGGAGCTCAATATATTCCCTGCGTCAGTCATTCGCATTAGAGCTTGGCAATGACTTCTTCAAAATTAATACCAGGACTTCCTCTCCTGTCTCAAAAATGTGAGGAAGTTTGGAAACCAGAAGATTGCATCTGTGTCGCTGCTAAGATTAGCAATACTAATTTTTTTTTAATACGGTGGTCAAATGTGTGTTGAAGTACAGTTCCTTTGCTCTACTAAGTGGGGAACAAAAACACTAAATATTTGTGCCAGCAGCCTTCATTTTTATCCGTCTCTTTCCCACTTTTTCTAACCCTTCCGTACCTAAGCAGAACACTTGTTTCCACTAAAATTTGTTCTGCTGCTTTGCTAGTTTTATCATTAATCTTCTTGCCTTTGGAATGTCACTCACTCGCTCTTTTCCTCTTTCCCTACCAGTAACACGGTGTATACCACAGTAATGAGCGCTGCGCTTCCACAGAAGTACCAGACGTGGATCAGAACTGTGAAGTGAAGAGATGTAAGTAGCGTGCTGGTACTCCAAGCTGCTTGTACTGCAATAAAAAATTCAGCTGAAGAGTCATTGAGGGACAAAGCACTGCAGTGGCGTACAAGTGACTTAGCCTGAATTCCTGATTCTCCCCTTGGTTTGCTTATCGACCTTGGGTAAATACCTTCCCTTGTGGTTTCAGAGATAGGAGTTAAGTATTGACTTTCTTTGCAAAACCCTCGGGGATTATCTTAGGAAAAGTGCTTTATCAGAGACAAAGGGGTGGGTGGTGTTGTGACATAAAGGTAGAGGTTGCCTCTGTGAATGTTTTAGCTCTTATTTTTACCAGTCCCACTACCGCGATAGATTTCACATGTCTACGGGTGGTTGACTATGAGAGGAAGCCCCACCAGAGTGAAATGAGTCTCAGCAAGGAGGGGTTGCTGTGCTTGGTGCGGAGAAAGATCAAGCTTAATTTGTGACAGCTGCTCACAGGCGATGGAAGGTCAGCATCCGTTGAGGGTTTTGTCCTGCAAACTTGCCGAAAAAGTCCAAGTGCTTGAACTCAGAAGGTGCCTCATGTGATAGCCTTCACGTGCTCAGAGAAGGATATTAAGTTACGTTTATTTCTGTTCTAAGGAACTCTGGTTGTGTGCTCTTGGCAGGAGCACAAGAAGCTGCGTTCCAGATTATTAGTATTATATTTGTAGCAGCTACATTGGATGTTTGATTTTAGCAAGAGTAATTAATTTCTTGCAGAGAATCTGAAGAGTTTGTTTCTTTCTTAATGCTATACAAACCTGTGCTGTCTTAATTTATCTTTTTTTTTTTTTTTGTCATTTCAACAGACAAAACGAGTGAAAAGCTGAAGCTTTCCAAGAGCGGCATATGCTTTTAAAATCACTCTCACAAGCAGTACAGTTGGTTTGGCTTATTAATTATGTGAACCTTTCAGCAAATGATGACTTGTTAATTCTTTGAAGTGTTGCAGATGATACCGTTAATGAACTGTAATGGAAGTTTGATTTTTTTATTGTAATTACGTTGATGTTCTAGCAGGTGTTGATGGCTAAAACTTGCTTTTACTGTTTTTGGAAAGAGTTGTGCAATTTGAATGTACTTATGTGCTGACTAATAAATAAAAACTTCATATATTTTACATGGCCTGTAGGTCTGAATGTAGTTAAATAAAAATACGCAGCTGCTAGCTTGATTTGTCGAGAGCTGTGGTGTTACTCCTAAAGTGTCATCATCCTTTTGCCTGATCTGTGAGGGGCTTGTGCTAATGATGAGCCTCGCAGGGTGAGAAGCAGCAGTTAGCTGCTTGCGTAGCTGTAGACTGTGGCGATTTTATTCATCGGAAATCAGGAGCTGTTTTAGCAGGTGTGAGACAGACTTTTCCCCCCAGCAGATGGGAGAAGCTTGTGCTGGGGTAGCGGGGAGGTCAGGAAAGGCATGGTTTTCCTTTTCTATATTTGAAAGTTGCCTTCAGTGGAAAGCTTATAACTAATTTCTGTAGTGCAGGGGGGTGGGGTTTCTTTTGTTTGTCAGGTGCTGCTATGACTGCACACTGAATTCCGACACTTCTGGGGAGCACCCCAGAAATACCCAAAGATTGAAAGAGTCAAGACCAGTGGATACCTTCACGTAAAGCTTAGGGGTCCTGTTCTTCACTAGACAAAATTCCTGCTACTGCCAGAGAGAATTTTACCGGGGAGAAGAAGGTGTGATCAGAGCGTTAAATCAGAGCACTGTGTCCAGAAACGTGCAATGTTGCCTGCGGTATTTGTGCACCGGTTATGCAAACTGTTCCCAAGAGCGCCTTCTGGAGCTGTGGCCCCTTTATCTCCTTGCGCTGAGTCTGGCTGAGCGTCGTAACCTACTTACCTGCATCCTTTGCGTCTGCCCGGATAAATGCGCTGCAAGCTTTGCCTTGACCCACTTTGCGCAACGATGTTAGCGGTCGTGTGTCAGAATGATAAATTGGAAAAACAGAGAGTTTCTGGAGGAAGATGTAAATAACAGTGGTCACGGTATCTTTGGGATTTGAGAATTACATTGCTTTAATTCACAGAGCAGGCACTGTCTCTGGATCCCAGCAGGTTTTCTTTATGTAAGTCGCCCACACGTACAGACAAAAGCATCCTTACAGGTGTAACTTTACAGTTGTGTTGACCTCGGCGGCTTTAGGCTGATTATCTTCTGGCAGTGGTCTGCCCATGTTCTCAGTGGTATATAAATTGAATCGAATGCATTTGTGTCAATGTGTACAAGCAGATCTGGATTGTATAAATATTTGGTATCCGTGAATACTAAGGAAACAATTGTCTGCTCCTGTTGGGTTTCTGTCTCAGCAGCTGTTCAGAACTTGGTCGGGCCCATGTGGGGTTTTCTGATACCTGAACAAGAAAGGAAACAAGATTTGAAGAAGTCTATTTTTATTTTGTTTTGTTTTTTTAATATTTTATTTTGCTTTTTTTCTTCTAAATTTTTTCTTAAAGCCTTGCCTTTTCTCCGTTTATAGACGTTCGGACACCCTGATTGCCAACGAAATAAAGCATTTATGCCAACTCGAATCCTTTTTTCTGCTAACCAGAAGGATACCTAACTTTCTGGTCTTAGATTAATGATAAGCTAAAACTACAAACACTAAGCAAGTGGCAAATGACATGCCTCACAAACTAGATGATTTAACCTGTGAACTGTGTTGAGCTGCTTTTGCAGAAGAATTTAAATTTGATAAAAATACAGAGAGAGAGGATTGTTGATGCTTTAAATAAAACCATCTTCACAACGCCGGAAACATTAAGAAGTAGCGCTGATTGGGTTTGGGTGTTTTGTGGAATCTTGTTTTTTAAAAAAGGAAGATCATTTGTAGTTGTTGGAATTGCTTGCTCGTCGTCCTTCTGTTTGAGATTGCATCTGCTTTCTGTGTCTACTTTTTAGAGAATGGGAAGTAAAATGGCTTTTTTGAGCCAGTTCTGCTTTCTCGAGTCCTGTCAGATTCATGACTTAGAATTGTTAAGTAATTAAATAGAACTAAGTTAAATACATTATCCTTGCTTCTTCCACCCTTTCGTTTCTGCAGTACAGATTCCTTAGTTGTAAAACCCAAAAGGTTCTTCAGCCTAATACAGGGAACGGGTGAAACCTTTAATTCTTTTTCCTCCAGAAATTTGCATTTAGCAAAATGCGACTTCAAAGTGTGTAAGAGCTGACTCTTAAAATGAGAGAGGCCAACGTACTGTATTTCTCACTCATAATCCCTTTAGGTAATCCTAATCCATTTCAGATCTGTAGCCTTTCTTAAGCATCACATGGGAGAGGATTCTGAAGGCTGCTCAAAACAACTGTGCAGTAAATAAATCGAACTTGTGGCAGAACAGCACAGCCATTCTATACTGCAGGTGCTGAGAGACATGGGACGTTCTGCTGCGTGCCCAAGACAACACTTTACTTGATTATTTAGATTCTGAGGAGGAGTTTCTGAAGCTGTAAACAAGCAAGTCACTTCAGAGATTATTGATCACTTTGGGTACTGCATAGAAACAAAAATTTAATAAGTGGGGAGCTTCTATTGTGTTTATCTTAATAAATTCATAAGTTAGAAATTTGTGGCAAGGTAAGTAGCATTTTTCTTTTTGTTTCTCTGTAGCAATGTCTTGCGTTCAGAAGTAGTTACTCGGCACCCATGGTTTGAGGTGAAATATCCTTTTTATATGCCAAGGTGTGTAAAAGTACAGCTGGGAGTTTTCTATTTGAAATTTACCTTTTTGGTACTGCAGTAACTGTACACATGCAGAGGTCAGTGCACGTGTAAAATAAAACAAGCTTCACCATCTCGTTTCCAGCTATGAGATGTGCCGAGCCTGATGTACACGTGGGACATAAAGAGGTATTTACTCTAGGAGGGTAAGGCAGGATCAACACTTTCCCAGTGCTAGCTAGCATTTTTATTCTTGGGGGAGGTACTTGAATTTTTTTTTAATTCATATGTAGCTTTTAAATGGACTGCTGCTATTTTATTTTAGAACTTAAAATTTGTTTTCCTCTGACATTTCTGTCAGTTTTTTCCCTAGTAATGTTTCGGTAAGTCTTGTAGCCTCTTATTGCTGCCCAGATGCTGCTCAGCTCTTCCCTTAGTTGTCCAAATGTCTGTAAAATTGTCAGGTTACTGGGCATTTCATTGGGCGTGTGATAGGTGAAGTGTGTAATTTTTCCTAGGAGGCGTGTTGTTTTGGAGTAATCTTCATGTTAGCTTCAGTGTTCCTTGCAGGAAGCCTTTGATTCACGTGGGTGGAACACCAAATTCTGCACGGATCTGTTATGTGGATAAGCTCAGTGATGTGACAGAGCGCGTAGGACTTGATTCCTATTGCTGTCACGTGCTTTGGTTTTGAAGGAGTTAAAATAATATTTATGGTAAGCAAGGAAATTTACCTAGGCTTTTGTTGCTTTTCTGGGGTGCTTGGCACAAATGGATTTGTGCGTTTCCCTTTAATGAGTTTTAAGTGGTGTTATATGGTACTATTAAATGAGTCAGCAGCTTGCGTTTTAAAAATCGCAAAAATGAGTATGTTATTTGTTGGTTTGGGACGTACGTTTGGAGTCTGGCTGTTACATGTGGTGAACAGGGAACACGCAACTTTTCTACGTGTCTGTGGTCTTCTACTGAGGCACTGAACTTTGGTCTGTTAGTTTTCTATGTCCGTGTGCATCTCTTGAGTCCGTGCTTTTTTCGGTGGTGGTTTAGTTCTGCCCCGCTGTAAGTGTATTCAGTGGGTTTTATCACCTTGCTTTACTTAGCGTGCAGGTTTGCTAGCAGATGCTCTACGCAGCAGCACATACCGGGAGAGCGCCTCGTAGGAATGTGTTGCAGCCTCTCAGAAGGCGTGGGGAAAGCCTGGTTTGGAGGCCTTTAGCTGCCCCAGAGAAAATGTAAATGTCTCTGCAACAGGGGAAGGGTGGCCAAGAGCAAGACGAGAACGGAGCAGTCGGTAGCTGCATCAGTTTGTCTCACCTGGTTGTTTAATACAGCCTGTATTTGAGATGATGCCAGTGTTGAACTTCGTCGAGTCTTCTAGGCTGTGTCTTTATGGGCACCTGTTCCTCTTCTTGTTCTTGGGTACTGGATTTTAGGAAGGGGAGGGTGCATGTCACTGTCGGGCGTGTGAGGAAGGATCAGACGTGCTGAGCAGTTGGACCGGCTCTATTTTTTCCTCGCTCTTCCCACCCTTGAAACAGGTTTGATTCCATTGGAGTCTCTGTTTTAGTGCTGTGCACTCCTTGGCTCAGGCTGTGGCTCTCGGAAAAATCTGAGGATAACAAAGTGGCAGAGTTTGCAGCCCCAGGAATTGCTTGGGAGAGACCTGTTGACAAGATGGTTCACGATAAGATCAATAGGTAGGTGCTGTTGCCTGTGCTTGCTCTCTGCAGGTGCTCCTAGGGTATGGATGGGCAAAATTCATGTTTCAAGTAGAGCTGTCCAAATAACAAACGCCTGTCTGTTTTGCAGGGAAGGAGAGAAATGAGGACAAGTTTTATTCTGTATCTCCAAAGCTGGTCTCAAATCCAAGGTCACATTTTATCAAAAGAGATAAGCAGTACCTCTGAATGCATCCTCAGCAAGCAAAGCACCTCACTCTGTACTTACGGGCCTGCTTCAAATTTGTTCTCCGTTTTTCAAAAGTGATCTGGAAGCGTTCTAGTTCCTGAAAAAGGATTTTTTCCCTCACGTTTGCATTTTTAAGGGCGTCTTTAAAGGCATTCAGCTCTTCCAAAAAGGTGAAGCACCTGTCTTCCTTTGAAGCTGGTACTGTCAGGTTCCTAAGCAGCGCTAAAATAGAGCGAGGCACGCAGGCCGTATTGACCTCTGGTGTGGAGGAACAGTTGCTTACACTAACCATGTTTCAGGGTTTTTTTCTTGGGACTGGCTTAAATCCGGTCCCTTGGCCTGAACCCCCATTAGTAGCTGGAGCGTGCCTTCTGGTGTCATTTCATCTGAAAGGAACCTGCGCCATGCTGGTTCAGGCTGCCCTGCCAGGTTATACCACGCTTGGGGGTGACTGTTTCTAAAGAAAGCTCACGATGCAGAGTGAATTGTTTGTATCATTGCTTCCTGGATAGCTAATACTTGTGAAATCTTCAGATTTGTGTCTTTGAATAGAAACAGATGGGAGTTACAAGTCTACACCGAGGAATTCTGAGCTTGAAAATTTCTTTTTCTTGAAACGGGGTTTGCCTTGTACGGGAGGTTACAAATAAGAGCCTTAAATGCTAGGGATCCTGATTTCTGTGTGCAATTGTCCATTTGAGTAGGTGATAATCTGAAAAGCTGTCAGAGTACTTGCATTCTTTTATCACAAAGGCTATAAAGCACCGGATGTAACTGGGCATAATTCAGCAGTGATTTCAGGCCATTTTTGACACTGATATGAAATAACGTTGTTAGAATAAAACTGGAGTGACTGGTATTTTGTCGAGGGCATTGCTACGTTTCCTCCTGTTGTGTCACCCAGTTAGTGTGAAGATGCCATTGTGCAATTTGGCTTCCTGACCAAGGTAGAGAATTTCAGCATTTCATCTGCCTTAGAAACTTTCCGTGATGAAACGTTGCTTAGCACGGCTCATCTTCCTGAACAAACACTGTGCGCGTGCACCTTATACAATAACGGACGTGTTCCTTCAATTAGCGTTCGTGCAGATTTGTAGCTATTTTGAGAGGGAAGATGTGGGTTAGGTGGAAAGAGTTTGAAGGAGGCACAAGGATTGCAGGAAGTGAGAAAAGGAGGACTTTTCCCTCTGCTGGGGAGAAGTGCCTCTGCAGTCATGCTGTCCTGGCCCTTCCAAATCCTTTGAGCTGTGGTCTCCTGCCAGCACCAGAGTTAACATTTTTACAGGTGTTAGTTTTCTTCCCTCCCTGGCTCAGCTTTCTCTTCCCCTGCTTTCTGGTTAGAATAAAAATCTGTGTAATTCTTACGCAAGCAGCCTGGGACTGCTTTGGCAGTAGTACACGATTGCGTTTTTGTTTCCAGAGGAAACACGTCTGACTGCAGATGACATTCTGTTTGTCCTCAAAGTGAGAGATGTTAGAATTGGACCTCATCTTGAAATAGGAGCCGTTTGCTCTGACCAGAGCTTTCCGCAGCAGTGAGGTTACTAAAGTCTGGCTGTCCTGTCCTTTTATACTGGCCAGGATGTGAGCGATTGACGGTATAATGTGCTCCCACAGTCAAGCAGATCCACGAGGTGAAGGAAAGCAGTGTTTAACAAAGCTGATTATTTTCTTATGATAGCTAATTGTTATTTTAGACTTACGTCCCCTCTAGCTGTTGTACTGCAAATAGATTTAAATACCATCTGTGGATTCATCCCTCATAATGAGAGTTATCCTTCACAGATGGCTATATGCTTGAATATTTGCCTGCATATACTGATGGTTAAGGAATCAACTTAATGACTTTTATAGTTCCTGTTCAGTATTGAAAAAACTTTTTTCTTCTTTTTTTTTTTTTCCTCTCTGCAGCTTACAAATGCACTCACGTGCAGTATTTTAGCAGCTTCATCCAGGTGCTTCAGCTATGCATGAGCAAGGGGGGAGGTAGCAGGAGGATTCGGAGATGTAGCCTGCTCTCAGAGCTCCACCAAGATTCTTTTATTGTAGCATCTGAAATTAAGGTTCAGGTCAAAAACTGCCATATTGCTAAGAGATAGCAGCCTAAAATTAGGTATGTGAAGCACTGTGGGACTACATGAGTGCCTCATTTATACATCTACCGTGCAATTACAATACCTAGATATGCAACCTCTTGCTATTTTTATAAAATTAGGACAGGTGCTGAAATTATTCCCATTCATATAACTGACTTGAAATTTAAACAGTGAGACAGAAATCCTCATCTCGGATTGTCTCGAAGGCGACAAAGTAGCTGGAAAAACCTGGTCGTGGAAGATGTACTTGGGCACAAGACAGGCCATTGCTTGTTGATCTTAAGTGTTAACATATTTAATTATAGATTCTCGGCACTGTGGGACATGTTGCAGCTGTTTTGATTCTGGCCGAATGGTCTTTCCTGCATCCCTCTCGTGGTTTTGGTGATACTGGGCCAGTCTGCAACGTTCTAGAAGCACTGGTTGGAGAACATGGGATCTGGTAGTTCTGTAAACGCCAACTACAAGTACTCCCTGCAGAAGTCTGAAAATGGTGAGTGATTCTTTGAAAAGTAATCTTTTCCTGTGTGCCCCTGCACGTGCCGTTGGGAGGTTGCAGTCTGTGTGTTTTTCTGAGTTATCTGGCCTTTTTTAATAGTATTGAGGCAAGGTTATGTCTTTCAGTATCCTGTGACAAGGAGTCTCAGCTGTCAGGTGGAAGACTAACAGGCTTGAGAAAATAACAGCTATTTAGACCAGGATTAGATTAAAATCCACCAAAACCTGACCGGAAAGGAAGCCGCAAAAAGCAATTCCGTTAGAATTAACATCCAATGGCTTAATCAATTGATGGCTAATGCGCGTCCCGTCATGTGCTGACGGTGAGATAGATGGTATCACCCTGCTGCTTCTGGTGGACTCCGTTTTTAAAGACTGTGCTAGCGGCGCAGGGCTGATAATGCAGAAACATTAGCAAAGCCAAAATAAATCTGGTTCTAAAGACGGTAAGATGGTGTGGCTAAGAAAAGCCAAAAAAAAAAGTGTGCTTTTTTCTAATTACGTCAGCACAATGCTTTTAATCTCTGCTAATAATCTAGACTTTTTTTATGTCTCTCAAAGCTGTAATGATTTATTTTTATCAAACCCTCTGTACGGCAGTATCAGTTTTCTGGGTGTGTGCTTAGGTCGGCTATGGAGCAAAGGGAGTTTATGAATGAGACTTTACACATAAGGAAGTGTAAAAAAGTAAACAGATGACTTTGTTGTTTGAATCATTCAGTCACCGGCACTGGCAGGACAGCCGTATGGTGCAAACCGTTACTAAGTGCTTTGAAATGAAAAATAGCGATTGCATTTAGAAATGAAGAAAGCAGGGATACTGTTGCGACTCAGCCTTTTCTGTTTGTAAATTTTCTTTGTTGAAAAAATCCACCTTTTTTTAAAGTAAGTTAGACTTGTCTGTTGCCTAGGGCGCCAGAGAACCATGGACTTTCCCTAGGAGTTCAGGACTATTTTATGATGACGGCTTGTCTATAACAAACCAAGTGTAACATAAAACTAGTTACTTATTTGAAACTCCACGTTAGATGTGATACCTCATTAACAGTTTCCCACCACAGTAAAACCTTTTGGAATTTCTTGCATCTGGTTCTCAAAATCCTTCAGATGTGCTGATCTGCAGATGTGGAGCTGCTTAGGACTTTCTAACCAGGTATAACATGCCAGGCGCTGTTCTGTCCCTGTTGTGCAAGGCCCAGAGGCTGTTCCCTATGGAAAGTGTAGCCACTGTTAAACCGGCCCCGCACGTGAGTGAAGAAGGGGATGGGGAACCCGAGGGAGGATGCTGACTCCCTCCTGTAACCTGATTTGTGAACTACACTGGTAGCACGAACAGGCGTCTTTTGGTTTGAGTGCTGCCACTTTGGTGTGCTTTCAGTACCTTGTGTCAGGATGTCAGATTCAGTTTACTGCTTGGATCCTCGTAAAATGTGGATAAATCTCTTTCTCTTCCTTTTTTATTATTTTTTTCAAAACTAGTACAAACTCTGCCAGATGAAACTCACCCAGGTAAGCTGGCAAATTAGAATACCTGGCTTTTTCAGTTGCAGAGTCAGTCTCTGTAACAGTGGAGTAAAAAACCCAGTGCCTTGCCCATCTGGAGCTTGAAATGCTGTGGATGGTGGTATATATGCTCGCTGTGTGCTTGATAACGAGTCCTTCATGGACTTTAATTATTCATGTTTCAAAGTATCTAGTTTTCATCGGTATATGTGGAGTCATAACTATGAATTTCTGCTTGGGATTCAGTTGAAATACATCTGACTCCTACCGCAGTAATTGGGCATTTATCTGCTCTTAGGGGAATGCACAAGTTGTTTATTTTAGGGAATGATAGTGACTGTGATTCCGGTTACACGTCAGGCAAATTACTGTATAGGGAGTAAGGCAGCTAGTTTTGGGTCTGTTACAAAGGTGGCCTGAAGAAGTAGCATCAGGAGCACCAACATGCAGAAAAAAAAGTTAGCCTCTTATTTTTTTGTAGCCCAGCAGATCAGTAAGCATTTTCTCAACAAGATATAAGGCTCAGGCAAACAATACATTCGTTATTTTTGATTTAAGGTCAGACAGGTCTTACCTTCTTGCCCATGACTTCACCGTGACTCTGCTCCCCAGCTGCACAACAGCAATAGCTCTTCCCTTTTTGTGCTCTGCTGCTCCTAGTGCTGTAACAGTAACGCAATTTAGAAGGATTATTATTTTCAATACGTAAGCCATCAGCATATCTTCTTTAGGTAAAGGTCAATGTTTCCTGCTCAAGTACACGGAGGTTGGTTTACGTTACACAATTAATGCAAGCTAATTGAATTAATGTCACGTCTTTGTCTCTTGACAGCACTTGGCAGCCTTTGGGGTGGGCGTGGGGGATTTCCTTCTTTTTGATAAAGTTTTTCCACCCCACACCCCGCATTGCTCTCCCTGTTTCGGTGAACGTGGCAGTGCCCTCTTACAAACCAGATGCTAAGGGAATACAAGCTTCTGCAGCAGGGCTTACTCTAACTCTGTCGTCTCCATTTGATTTTGGGGCCAGCCAGTAGATAGAGCGGTTGTCCCTCCCTCAGCTAAAGGTGATACAGAGAAGCATTGCTAGAAAATGTTTTAAAGGCAGGGCTCTAGGGTAGGGCTCCAGAAATGAACAGGAAGAGACACGGGAAGGGACAAAAGAGAGATGCCAAGCAGCAGAGCTGGCTGGCAAGGTGCTGTAAAGTAACTAGGTGGTTCAAATGGGGTCCAGACAGGCTAAGGGGGATGGAAGAGTTTCTAAAGGTACATTAAGTTCTGTGGCAGAACATGAAAAAAGAAATGGGAAGCTGCACCAATGATGTACTTCGTTTTCAGTATGCCCACAGCCGATCTGAAATAATCTTTTAATGAAAAACACTGGAATTGGGGATTTGCAGAGGAATGGTTTATGTTTTAAAGACCAGGGCAACAACCATCATTTGGAGGGAAGAGCCCAGTGCCAGCGCTGGCTGTGCATTGAGCCATACCGGGCCCCTGGAAATTCCTGGCATTTCGTTCGTTCTGTGTCATTAAGTGGCCAAAGATCTGTCTCCCTCTTTTCGCTGCGGTATTAATTTTGTCATTATTTTATTCCAAGGTAATGGTATGTTAACATTTATGCTAGAATAGATATCTCCTGAAGTTTGTCCTAAACTGCAAGAGCTGAAGTATTTATTTGGCTAAGAGGAAGGTAGACAAACACCGTATTTTTAAGGCTCTGGAAGAGGACTCGATGTCTTGTTTTCCCCCAGCTCCTTGTCTGGCCTCAGTCAAATATCTAGCTTCCTGAAGCCCCAGTACGTAGACTGTAAGACGGCCAGCAGGAATGGTATAGAATTGCTTCAGAGGTCTCTGGTCAGGCAGGGTCAGATCAAACTCTTGCAATACGGTGAAAAGAAGTGTTTTGTTATCCTTAATATTTAGGCATCAGAACACCTTCCCTGAAAACTTGCTCCTGAAACAGAAAGGTCCCTCGTCAATTCGTTGGGTAACGAGCGGTGGCAGGGTATCTGCAGCTCAGCAGGCTGGTTCTGTTTTCGTCCTCTAGCTTTCAAGGCAGCCGTCTTGATTCAACGCTGGTATCGGCGCTACGTTGCTCGGCTGGAAATGCGCCGACGTTGCACCTGGAGAATTTTTCAATCCATTGAGTATGCTTGCGAGCAGGATCAGATCAAGGTAAAGTGCCAAGGGAATGAGTATGTAGGAAAACACATAGAAGGGTGGTTTCTGTGCCACAGACTCACTCCTTTCCGGCTACTGGCTGGTAACCGTGTACGCGCTTCAGTGGGCCAAGAACTGGGTTTCCTGCCCCTTTTTTAGCCTATTGATTTCCTGCCTGCTTATGTCTGATGAAAACCTAAGTAATGAGTCTTGAAAGAAAGCCTTAAGGACCCTTTAACCACTGTTTTTCCTGAGTCTGAACAAAATAAGCAAGCCTAGTGGGTTTGTTACACTTCAACTTTGATTAATATTCTCTTATATAGTTACCTTGCTGTCAGGGTGGGCTTACAGGTGTACTTTTGTCTGTATGGCTGAAGGTAAAGCTGCTTTTTTCACTTTATCAGAAGATATTTAAAACTAGAATTGGTATGGTATGATTTGTTGTACGTGCCAGACAACATGAGAAGGGCACAGATACTACTTCCAGAAAGAAGATCACCTTAAGTTGCCACTCTGCAGAATTTCGTTCCAGGGTGAATGATGATGGGCTCGCTCTCTTCTTGCAGCTTCACAACTTCTTCAGTTACCTCATGGACCACTTCACGCCAAGCAGCAGTAAAGAGAGTAAGTTTCTATGTGCCGTTTGTGGATGTGGCACCAGCAGCTCTGAAGGCTGCACCCTGTATTGATCTGTTGCCCAGTGCTGGCCCTTCAGGATGGCAAGGGGGGCCAAGAACACTGCTAAAGAGCAGTGGCATCAGGAATTTGGATAGGGAGTGAATTGTCTGGAGACTGTCAGAGCTGTGCGAGGGATGTGGGGCAATTTCTGCTCCTTAGGAGCTGGAAGGGGGAATAAAAACTCAGTATGTTTCCTAAGAGCAGTATTAGAAATCTGCCTTTTTTTCAGTGATCCTTGGGAACCAGGGCTCTGCAGAGTCCATTTCTGAAGGAAGAAAATCCATCGTTAGGGAAATGTGCTGTAGGGTATCTACTTTATTTATATTTAGACTCTCACTTATAATTGGGGCTGGGTGGGGATGGAGAAATGATGTGGGAACCAAGAGAGTATCTTCCTGAATCTGTAGAGAGCATTATATGTTATTTCTCAGTGCTGGGAACTTGCTAATGAGCTTAGCTCTGAAATCTGATGGTAGTAAGTCAAAATTAACTATTTACTTTGCTGACCATAACCCGCTGAAGTCCTTGCTCCTTCCTTTCAAACTGCTACGCTTTTTCTCACAACCCTCCCACATATTTTACAGCAAAGCTCTGTTGAGGAAGATCTTTTTTGTGTCTATATAAAACAGGACAATAATGTCCTGTTCCTTGAGTTGGGCTCTGAGATGTTACAGCAATAAACAAGTAATGTATATTTATACAAATTTGGTGCAACACTGAGAATGTAGGTACAAGCTTAGAAAAAAACAGCGGGGCGTAGGAGACAGTCCCTTATTATACAGTTTGCTTTTGCATGTCATTGAAAATAAGATTTCAATTAGCCATGGCAGCCAATGTTCACCTGGCTCTCCCAGACTTTTGCAGAAACTAGCGTAGCTGCCAGGACTGCCTGACACATAGCGCACGGAAACTTGTCCCTGCCGCCTTTTCCCCACTGCAAATTCTGTAGGGGTGTCAAACGAGGAGCTAGTCTCTGCCGCTGCCATTGCTCGTGAGCTCTAGCCTAACCAAACAGCATTTCTTTAGCAAATTACTGGAATAGTGTATTGAGCCAACTTAACTCTTTCTTGTCTCTTTCTCTTTTAAAAACCCCCGACCAATCTGCCATCCAGGGGATTTTATCAGTCGCATGTTCATAAGTGGGGAAAGCTTCAAAGAGGCAGAGCTGGAAAAATACTGTGACTATGAATCTATGGAGGTGCCAGACTCCTACACTGGACCCCGTCTCTCTTTCCCACTCCTTCCTGACCATGCGACTGCCTTGCTGGAAGCTTTCAAACATAAACAAGTAAGGATCCCAAAAGGAACCACGCTTTCCCATTCTCTGCGCAGGGATGGAGGATAGATTAGATAATTTAGTTTTAGCCTTCCTAACAAGCTAAGCTGATTGGAGTACAACTAACTGACAGGCTAATAAGCGAAGGGGGATGGAAATAATATGGTACTTCTCCCTGCCGTAGGAACACTTCCTTTCTGAAAATGCAGTTTTGACAAAACGGAGAACTTTTCGTAGGTGTGTGCCGATATTAACCTGAATTTCATTTTAAAAGGAAAAAAACCAACAACAATCCATGTTGAAACATTCCGTCATTTTTTTGTTGCAATTCCTCAATTTGTAAAAAAGTATAGGATGGCCCAGATGGAAACAGCTGATTAAAATTATGTTTTGTGCCATGCAACTTTGGTTCGTATTTAAAACGTAATTTTTTTGATGAGGCAGTCCAGTGCCAATTCAGCAGCACTAACAAGGCAAGTCCTTGTACAGTTGCAGGGTTCTGCTGCCATCCCTCAGTCGAGGTGCTGAACTGCAAAATAGGCCAAAACATCCCTTCTCCTAACAAAATGACTTTTAAAACGAAGATCTCTAGGGTCTTGACTAAAATTAAATGCCTACACCCTAGCTTTGAGCAAACATATTTCTGCAGGACACATGGCAGCTTGTGGTCTGGTTCAATGTGGAAAAGGCTAAGAAAGATCTACAGGAGCAGCTTCTTACCTGTGATACTGGGCTGGAATTTCTGCTGCTCTACGAGGCGGTGTTTGCCTTGTCTTGTTTTTAAGCACATAGGTCAGCACTGAGTGTTGTCCCTGTGAGTTTCTACCACCCAGGATATCATGGTGGGTCCTTGGGGCCTTTGCAGACAGAGCTGTGTTACTGCTCAGAAGTCACTGATTTCCTGCTTTAATCCCTTCGCTTTCTCCTAGTAGCAGCTCCATGCTCGCTATGTCTTAAACCTTCTGCATGAGACCAGGAAGCACCTCAAGCAGTTGCCAAACATCAGTCATGTCTCCACCTGCTATAGTGAGGAGGTCACCGTGTGCGGTACGTCTGGGTGGGAGGGCACTGCGCAGTCTCTGGGGCATAACGCTCACGTGGAAGTGGTGGGAAAGCTGTAAAATGGTAGCGTAAGCGCGATGCCCTCCTCTGTACGGAGTGTGGAACATAAATTCAGTCCGCTAGCAAAATGTGTGTTGCATTGAGAGGCAACTGGGGTTGTCTAAAATATCCCGGTTTACCCTACGATGCTGTATTTGAGCTGCTGCGAAGACTAGCCTGAAGACTGGAGGGAGCGTGGCCCTATTTCTGCTTGGTCTGGAACGGGATAGGGGTGTTGGAGGAAGGTGGTTTGTCTGTCTGTAGTCTGCATTTGGCTTCCATGAGAGATTTTGGGATACATCATTAACAAACCCCTGCCCCTAGATGGTAGCATTCAGCTTGTGTAGCTTGCTGTAGCAGTGGTGCTGTCACAGTGAGTATAAAAACGCAAGGAGATGAGGAGGTATGAACAGAAAATACGAAGATGTACATTTGTTTAAGGGAAGATGAAGGGTGATAATGATAGCCTGTGGGTCTTAGAATTGTTATACATTACAGCAAAGGTTTAATGAATTCTTAAACTTGATTCCAATATGTCTTTGTTCTGTCATCCCAAACCTGGGAGTCGTTTCACTAAACCGCAGAAACCGCACCCAGTAGAGGACTGGCCTCAAAACTCAGTCATTTTCTGTCCTGTTCTGTGGCCTGGGATTATTTAAACAACCAAATCCTGGGGCTGTTTTGGCTGTTTTGGTTAGCAGCAGTGTATGAATTCAGATCCAGAATACTAACATGTCTTTGAGTCTTATCAAGTAAATTTGAAAGAGACAAAGCTTTTCACCTTTGTTTTCCTACTCTAGAACTGATGTTTACACTTTGAGATATTCCTGAGAAGTATGTACTTAGCACAGACTTCCGCGTGCCGTCAGCTTCTGGAAAACAAATCTCTCATTCCAATGACATGTTAAATGAGAATTTAGTTTGATTATTATTTTGTATGCAAAGCTTTCTCCCACGTAATGTTCAAACTCAGTTTCTTGTGCTACGTTGTGTCATTCTAAGAGATAAATGAACAAAGCTTCTAAATCAGAGTCTTCAGAAGCTGGTGTACGTTTTTTGCTATCCTTCTCAGGCTTCAGTGCAAGCCTTTACATCGTGTCCTTTTCCTTCGGGCACATTGACTCAGTGTAAGGAAACTTGCACCCTGAACCTCCCAAAATATTTCAGTGGCTATTAATTTATAGAGATACTTCATAGGAAGTGATTTATTGGTGTCTTTTTAAGTTAAAGCTAAATATACTGTGACTTGTCTTTTTGTGCCTGTTAGGAGACTTGCACGGCCAGCTGGATGACTTGTTCCTCATATTTTATAAGGTAGGCACCGTATTTGGAGAGGGAGGCTGGCCAGGCATCGCGAGAGCTATCACGTGGGTCATACTGACAAGCATTGGGCCCTTCACCTGCAATTCTCCAGGTCAATTTGATCAGTTTGAAATGGCTTCACGAAGCAGCAGCTTGTTCGCTTGATGACTTTGAAATATGATATACATGTACATTTGGGAAGTGACAGTGGACATTTTTCTAAGTGCTCGATACCACTGGCAACCCTTCCTGACTGCCAGCTTTCACTTCTCGGTGCATTTTGGTGCATGCCTCCTATTAGGCATTATATTAGTCAGGATCTACTCTTCTTAGGTAACCTGGGACAGGAGGGAGAGAATGTGCAGTGGGGGCGGGGAGATATATGGAGCTCATGGGGAGGGCCTCTCTTGTAACATCCGTCTCTTCCTTGCTTTTACAGAATGGCCTTCCTTCCCCTTCCAAGTCCTACGTGTTCAACGGGGACTTTGTAGACAGAGGCAAACAGTCCCTCGAGATCCTCATCGTCCTCTTTACCTTCCTCTTGATCTATCCAAAGGAGGTTCATCTCAACCGCGGGAACCACGAGGACCACATGGTCAACTTACGGTACGCGTTCTGTGCGGGGCTGATCGTGATGTCAAGGGGGTCGCTGTGAAATCCCACTGAACTTCCTTTCTCCTGTTCCTTTAGCTACGGTTTCACCAAGGAAGTAATGCAAAAATACAAGGTAGGCATGTTTCTGTCTCCTTTACCACGTGAGACGTGGACTTTGAGGGCTTGAAGCTTCCTCTTTTCCTTTCTGACCCGTCCTCCTAGGTGCACGGCAAGAAAATCTTGAAGATGATTCAGAATGTTTTCTGCTGGCTCCCCCTGGCCACCCTGATTGATCAGAAAGTCCTCATTATACATGGGGGCATCTCTGACACCACTGACCTGGACATGCTTGAGAAAATTCAAAGGAACAAAGTAGGTTTTATTTCCTAGATATTGCAAGAGACAACAGAGTTGCTGATTTGCGGTGAGGAGCTTATTTCTACCTGTCAGCTTGGCTGTTGGCAAGACAAATCAAACGGATGGTGTTCCTAGACAAACTGTTAAAGGACAGGGTTGGAGCGGATTGCTTGGGTTTAATAGTGTGTGTGTGCGTGCAGGCGGTGTGAAGGGAAGAAGCTTTCTTGGCTTCTGGAGGATGTACGGATCGTAGCCGGGGAACTGGTGGGTAATGGCACGGGTAAATAGATGTGCTGGTGCTGACTGTAAAAACACAGCGACGATGAGACTTTGTCCCACAATTCCTTAGCCTGTTTCCAACCCCTAGATTTCCAGAAGGATTTTGATAAGTCATTTAACTTGTCTCTGCCTCGTTTTCGAGTTGAGAAATACTACTTCCCTTCTCCAAATGTACTGACAAGCACTTGCATTAGTCATTACTCCTTCCCTTATTCTGCTGCCTAGTTCCCATTGCAGATTAAATCCATGTACTCTACCTTCCGTGAAATGTTTGGCAGCTTGAAGTCAATGAAGAAGAGATAGATCTGTAGTCAGGATGGATGTGGGGCCCCAGCTGTAAACCAAGAATGGCACATCCGAGAGGACAGCACACAATTAATCGGTGTTTGATGGCACCAAATGGAATTCAGTCTCGGAGGTTTAGGTCACTTGACAGTCTGCCAGCGGAAGATATTAGAACTGGAGATGCAGGTTTCCACGTGGGGTGACCACCTCTCTTTTCTCTTTTACCTCTTTCAGTTTATATCTGTATTAAGAGGGAAAAAAAGAAAGGAGTCGAATAGAAATGTGGAAATACAGGAAATAAATGGGGAGAGCAAAGCAGAGGCTGACCCAGCCGGGAGCGAGGCAGCCCTCAGTTTATGTCCGCAGCCCCGGCCGACCCAGGCTCCCAGCATGGCCAACAAGCTGGAGTTCTCCAGGTGGGTCCGGCAGACGGTGCAGGAGCAAATTGAGTGGTGCCGACGGCTGGTGGACATCAGTGAGTCGGAGGAGGAGGAGCTCACCTATTCCAGTGTAGTCTCCTTGACGGATTTGGATGGGCCGTGTTGGACTCGCCAGGAGGAGTGGAAGCAGGTGAGTAGCCTAAGCGGGGCCCCAAGCTCGCTGGGCTGTGGGTGTCTCTTGCAGGTTTGTTCTGTTACGAGGAATCTCGGTATAAAATATGTGAGTCAGTGCACAGACCTCTCCGCAGGGAGATTTTTGCTGCTTCGTACGGGGGAGTTAAGGAGTGAGCTGTGATTTTGGGCGTTAAGAGCAGACTGCATTTGTAGTTTTAGCTGGGCAGTACTGCGAGCAGACTGCTAGGCAGGTCGGAGCCTGGGAACTTGGTTTCCTGTTCGTGTTGGACCAGACTGTCTGGAAGTCCCTTCTGTGCGCTCTGAAACCACCGTTAATTACTTCACATTGCATACGACATCCCGGCACTGCACACTTTATCAGCATAAAGCTGTATATTGAGGTCAGGGTTAAAGAGATAAAACTTTAATCCAAATAGTGGTTACTGAGTCGGTACTTACATTACTGGAGGCTGCAGAATGTCCTGGCTAGAGAGCAAAGGAGTTTAATACTAAGCCTGCTCACGGCCTTGGGGTCTGCTGGGTGTTCTTGCCCTGGGACCTGCGTTTTGGGATGGAGGAAGACAGGCAAGGCTCTTGGAAATCTTAGAGGCAGCAAAGGGAAAGCTTCTAAAAGACCTGATTTATGGACACCCCCAGGCACTTTGGATGTGCCTCTGGCTTCAGGCCAACAACATTGTCACCTCTGTGATGGACCAGTGAAGTGACAGTCCTGTGAAGCAGTGTGGTGGTTTGGCTGGGATGCTGGAAACATTTGTTTCCCTGCCCTATGGTAACAGCAGCAGTCCAGGGAGAGATTCAGAGATAGAGCTGCATTTGCTTAGTGAACTTTGATGGGTGGTATCCACTGGGTACACTTTATTCAGTGAACTCTTCCAATCCTTTCAGATTTTAGACATTCTCTGGAGTGACCCCGTGCCTCAAGAGGGCTGCAGCGTAAATACGGTGCGAGGTGGTGGCTGCTACTTCGGGCCTGACGTGACAGGGAAGATCCTTGAGAAGTACAACTTGCAGTTCCTCATCCGCTCCCATGAGTGCAAGCAAGAGGGCTACGAGTTCTGTCACAACCGGAAGGTCGGTGAGGGGGATGGCATGAAGGATCCTCGCGTTTCCGTCCTGCCAGGGTGGGGGTTCTGCAGTGGCTTGTCTCAGCTCTGTATTTCTTCCAATGGGGCTCTATTATGTACATACAAAATTGTTGAACAGCCTTATTGGGAGTTACTGAAGTGTGTTCCCAGCTGAGGTCGTAGGTCAGGACCGTCTAGAGCCACCTACTCTGTTGGGGGCATCTGTTGTGCTGGTAAAGCATGTCCTTGCGGGTGGTAGCCGAGAGAAGAACTGAGCCCGTTTGTGCCATTACTCCCACTTAATGCAGCTGTTTCTGAAGATGACGTACAAAAGCGTGTTGCTAAGCCGCTGCAGCAAACTTCTTGCTCTCAGGAGATTCAGGATCACTTCGGTGACTTGAACAGGGGCACTATTGACTCTGCACACTGCAATGGAGGGTGGAAGCTTGTCAGGAATACAGTGAAATCGCAGAAGCCCAGTGTGTGGCCAGATCCACAGGTGACCAGTGCTGCCCTCGAGGAATTCACACCTGTAAGGTTTCCAGGCCAGCTGCCACCTTGCTCTTCCTTGTCCACCTAAGACGTAGTCCTTTCACAGTCTGTTGACTCCAGATGGGATTGGCTGTGCTGTTTTCACTGATGCGCATATATGTATGTACTGACTGTAAATGCCTCTCTTTTTTGGAGGTTAGGTGCTGACCATATTTTCAGCTTCAAACTACTATGAGATTGGCAGCAACAGGGGAGCCTACGTGAAGCTGGGACCGGACCTCGTCCCCCACTTTGTTCAGTACCAAGCGAACAAGACAGCCCATACTCTCACAATGACCCAAAGGCAAGGCTTTCCAGTTGCTCTGTATTCACCAAGTCAAAATTCCAAAAGGGAAAACTTTGGGAGCTTAGAGAAAGTTTCTCTCCGGAGCTGAACTTTCACAGCTCGGTTTACTAAATAATAGCGCTAGAAGAAGATTCAAACTTTGTGCAGAAATTACTGAAGGAGGCTCAAGGGTTGAGGAGGGAGTGTTACGAGATCAGGAGGGGACTTTTTTTTTTTTTTAAAGTCTGCTGATTTTCCAGCTTCTCTTTTTAATGTCGAGTTTTAACTTTTGACCCTTGCTGAGGGTTCTCTTCTGCTTTATCAGTTCACAAATTGATGCAGAATTCAACGCATCAGCTGCGGGGAACTACGTTGCAGGCATGCAGGGCCTTGTCACGAGCACTGAGATGCAGCTCTAGCTGTGCAGAGCAGTTTTGCGAGGGTCTGGGCAATCCATAGACAGGTCAGAGGACTGGAAAGGTGCAGCTTCTCTTGCGCTTTGTGGCGAGTCATTAATGTGCTTCTCTCTTTTCTGCATCCTCCAGAATCAGCAGAGTAGAGGAGTCAGCCTTTCGAGCCTTGCGGGAAAAGCTCTTTGCGCACACCTCAGCCCTCATCAGCGCGTTCAAGGCCTACGATAAGGACAATACGGGTAAATCTGAGACGAGGGACACTCAGGTTAATTCCCTGGTAGGACAGGATTGAAGCAGCTAAGTTGAGTATATCACTGGTTGGGAGACTCCGCACTGATAGCTGTAGGTGACTGTCACAGGGGAAGGCTGTGTCAGACCTTGCTACAGCGTTGGTCTCATTTGCTGTGTTCAGCTCTGTGCTCTGGGAAATCCGTTAATGCCTCAGAGCGGCATTATAATGAGGTGGTGCCGGAGAAGCAAGAGGTCACGAGCCTCGTGCGTAGCAATTTCGGCTTGGTACAAGGAGAACCCATTGGAACGATCAAGCGTTGGAAAACATGACCTGGAACCTGTCTGTCACGTGTCACTTGGGAAGGGCTGGGTGGTCTCTAGAGCCCCTTCATCCCTGGTATCTAAAATCACTGGGAAGAGGAAAGAAGGGGCTGTCCTCTGTGGCAGCTTTGCCTTCATGTGCTTTCAGCTGCCGGTCTCTCAGAGGTCTCCACGACTCTCCCTTTCCTTTACAGGAAGGATCACGCTGAGCAACTGGGCAACGGCAGTGGAGTCAGTCCTGCACCTGGGATTGCCCTGGCGAATGCTGAGGCCGCAGCTGGTGCGCAGTACGGCAGACGGCATGCTCGAGTACAAGTCCTGGCTGGACGACTTGGCCATGGAGCAGCGGAGCCAAGAGGTAAGGACTCACCCCCTTCCACCAAAGCATGATGGAAAGAAGCTCACGAGATCCCCAGCATGTGGAACCAAGTACGGTACGGAAGGAGAGTGGATGGTTCCGGTTCCTGTACAATCCAAAATCACACTGATGTCCACGGTAAAGCTTCCACGAATTAAATAGTCCAGAGGCATTTGGTCCATCGTAGAAATAGATGATGCATGTGGAATCAAAACCTAGAGGTAGTTTTGGATGCAGGCTTTTAAGTAGGAAAACTATATTCCACTCTCTGAGTCGCAGTCTATTAATTACACACAGCAAAACTAACTCTGCAGTGGTTAAAAAACACAGCCCAAGTCACTGTGTTCTCGGTTAGTCCAGAACAGCTGTTTGGTAGCACTAGGTTGCTGATGTGCTATAATGCAGAGCTGCACAGAGGGCCCAGTCATCACAAACCTGTTTCCTAAGTCACACACGCTGCAAAGTCCATGCTGGCAAACTCTTGAGAGCAGTAAACGCATTTATTTATGGGAAGGTCTGCAGTAACTGCTCAGAGGAAGTAGAGAGCTGTCAGAAGGGCAGGAGGAGAGTGACCATGTTGTCTTTCAGCACATCCAGTCGAGCTTGCTGGAAGTGATTTATCGAAACAGATCCAACTTGGAGACCATCTTCAGGATCATAGACAGAGATCATTCAGGTAAGCAAGCGTGAAGGGGGGTGTTGGTCACTGCATAGTGTTCCATTCTACTTTTAAGCTCCCTCTGGTATGTACGAAGGCTTTTTTATTTAATGGTTTACCGTTTGGGTCTTTCTTCTTCCTCAATTGGGGTTATTGCCTCAGGAGCTTCCGAAATGTCATTGCAAGTTCCCACAAACATAATGCATTTTTATGGATTGCGTGCAGTCCAGGTAGAGAATTAATAATTATTTGTTCAGCGGAAGGAGTTTAGCAGAACAAAAATTGCGATCAGAGCGATAACAGTAATGCAGCATACTTGAGATCTTGAGCATTAGCTGCTTTCAAGCAGTCATCTCCATCAAATTACCCGTGAAAGACAAAATGCAACAGTCTTTGCCTTTTTTTACTCTCCCCAGTTGTATTATGGCTCTTTACTGCTTGAAGTTTTCTTTTAGCCAGCATTCTGCACGCTAGGAAATGTAGTTGCAGCACCTGAAATTAAGACTATGAGTGAGTTCTTTCTTTCCTTTAGGGTATGCAGGCAGCAGGGGTGGGATGAGAGATCAAACATGAGCAGGGGTCCCTCCTTGCATGCTGAGCTGGGACGGACTGGCAGCAGGGCCCACGGTGACCTTGTGCTGAGGTGGCTGTGCCCTCCTTCTCCACAGGTCTCATCTCATTTGAGGAATTCCACCAAACCTGGAAGTTGTTCAGCTCCCACATGAACATTGAACTCACGGATGATGGCATCAATGACTTAGTTCGCAGCATTGATTTCAATAAGGATGGAAACATCGACTTCAATGAGTTCCTAGAAGCCTTCCGCCTTGTCAAACAGTCACAGTAGCAAGAAGCTGGTGAGGGTTGCCACGTCCAATGCCTTGATTGTCTGCGAAGCCGGGGGCGGGGGAACGCTTCCTACCTAACCGCAAAGCGTGCCTGTAGATGCGAAGCAGGGAAAGGGAAGGCAGGTACCTGTAGCACTGATTGGTTGAAAACCGCGCCGGCTGTAGACAACAGTTGTAACCTACATGGGGAAGATAACGGCTATAATAGATAAGCTGCACTTCAGTTCTGACCTTTTTTAAAAAGGAGCTGCGTTTGAAGTAGAAATTCCTGCTCAAAGGGAAGATGCAACTTAAGTTAATCTTGTCATGCAACGTTAGAGGTGTATTCAAGTGTAGTAAAAAGGAAGAAAAGGTATTTGTTATAGGCAGTATTGTAACGCGGTAGCATCTGCTTGAGCACAGCTTGCCTTTTAATAAACAGGTTTTTTCCAGATCACTGGTTCTGGGCTGTTCATACCTTCTCTGGTTTGTCAACTCTGTTAGCACCAGTGCTGTTTCAGTGATAATACCTACGTCCCCTCTGTTGTCCCTTTGCTGCGATAAGTTTGTTTCTACTCAGTATGTGCAGTGGCGCAACGTTTTGAAAAAAACAAAACCAACCCCCAAAACTATCTGTCTCTAGCAGGGGGCTTCTTTTAGAAACCTATTAAGACTAGTTCTTTTTCAAAGGCCGGGTAGTAGATGAAGTAGCCCCCTGCTAGAATACCTATGCTGCATGTTCATGATAGTTTCAATTTAAAAAGCAGGGAGCGGGTTGAAGTGTTTGCGAAGAAAACACCACCTATTTATCTTGGTAAAACATTTCACTTACGACTGCGACCCTGGCCCTTGAAAAAGAGAATTGTAGCCTCATTCAGTTTCTTAGTAGAGCCTCTGCTGGAGCCTGTCTTGCATGTTTAAGGTATTTTATGCTTCCAAAAATAAACTAATCCCTTTCCCCCTTAATTAAAGTTCCACATACACTTTTTTCAACTGTATTGCAACCATATTTCACAAAGTAAACTCTCTCAAATGAACAACACAGGCTCCAGCATGCTGAGGTTCTATTTCTATTTTTCTATCTTTCAAATGTTACAAATAGAAATCTATTTTTTTTTTGTGGCTAACGAACAAACCAATTCTGTCTCTAATGTGTTTGAGTTTGTTTCTGCTTCACAAACTCCTATTGCAAAGAATAATGTATTTTATTTTCAGTGACTTTTGTAACGGGGGGAGGAGGAAAGCGCTCTCTCCACTGCACGTAGTAGCCACCTGCTCTGCAGTACTTGGTCCCAGGTAGGATCTAAGGGACACAACTTTGTATTTTAGTTTGGAGACTGACGCTGCCGAGCAGATATGTGTTTTCAGGTGTGATAGCCTGTTACCTGCTGTGCCTGGAGGGGAGTGAAGTGCACTAACCTGGAGTTGTTAGCGGTTTCCCTTCTTTGCTGATGTTGCAGAGAAAGAGCCAACACCATCCACAAGTTATTACAAAGTCAGACTGAATTTATTACTCTCTGGCAATTAAAAAAAGGCAGAAGACAACACCTAGACATTCTGTTGTTATTCATGAGGCAGCGAAGCTTTGTGTAATTCACATATGTAAAGTGGTAAACCGTAACCTTCAGATCTTTGCAGTCCAAAGGAAGGACAGAAACTGGAAACATCAACTTCCTGCAGCTTGCCCTAGTAAACTACTTGTATTGCAGAGACGGATACAGTTACAGCAACGTACAGATCTGTAATGATTTATATTAGCTGTTAACATAATGACATTCTTGATTTTTTTGACAAAAACATGGAAGCAGGCTAAGCTTTCCACAACTGCAGCCACAAGTGGAACAATTCCCTCAGCACTGCATTTCTAGTACAATGCTGTTGTAAAAAAAGGAAAAAAAAAAAAAGAAAAAATGTACAATAGTACATATAGTTTTATAGTAAAACAGTATCTGAACAGATTCAGTTTTCCTTCTTTTATTAAAGCATATACAGCTTTATAAAATATAAACCTTCCAAAGGTCAAGTTCAAAAGCTTTGAAAAGGCTTTGCTAATTCTAAAGATAACAGCCAAAATACCATTGCTCCTAGAAGATACGTGTTTTATTTTACCTCAACAGTTTTAGCCTTGGAAGGTGAACCATGAACTTGAGCAACATGTTCGGTGTAAGCCCAGCAGCAGCATCCACCACGTCAACTGAAGACTCCTCCTCTGATAGGGATGCTCTCGTTCAGCCCATGTTCTATAAGTTTGATGTCCTCCAAGTCATCCTTTATAATGCTAATTAGGTGACTCAGGCCTTCTTGCTGCTGCTTCAGATGCTGCAGACAGTTTAAAAACCAGCATGAGCGTACTTCACAGATTTTAAGTAATACTTCCCAAAGGTGCCATGGCTGGTGGCCTTGGCACATTGAAAAGCCTGGCATGCTTTCTTTGGAATAAGGAAAACCAGCATTTTCTGCACTAATAGCCTAACTACTCGGAGTGGCTTCGTAAAACACCTTGATGCACTGTCACTGACAGCAATAAAAAGGACTTAATCATTGAACAATTACAAAACCGTGACCTTCTAGATACAGCTCCCGAGTCAGTGTGTAGCTGGCATAAATTATGAAGTTCAACGAGTATCCCAGGATTCTACCCCGTAATAACTTACTTGCTTGATTTCCCTTAAGAGGTCTGCATCTATGTAGTAGCGCTCTTCAGCCCGCACTGTTCCAAAGTGGTTTTGCATCCTGATTTGGGACATGAGCTCATTCAGTCTGCCCTGAGAAGAGAAACAGGCTTACATCAAACACAACTCACACCTGTCAGAGCTCCAGCATGTACCAGTCCTCAAGTCACCAGAGCAGGACGCAGCGCCACTCATTACACTTTTAATTCTTTCTCTTTTTTTTTGTAAGACATGCAAAAAGCAAGCAACTGCAATACTTCTAAGAACTCAAAAATACTTAAATACCTATCAGTCATGCAGCAAAGAACTTGATGCTGCAACGTAGTAGCCTCTCTTCTGAAATCTTTCCACAAAAAATATACATGCACGGTTTAGAAAACTTACGTTCTTTTGTGAGGAAAAAAAAAAAAACAACAGAGTTGTGGCAAAGTTCTTTTAACTACTCACCTTGAACTGTGTGGGTGCGTTAAGTTCACACTGAATTGTATCTAACTGTACACGAAGCTGCTCTTCATCCGCTTGAATGGCATAACCACTTTTCCTTTGGATCTCCTGCTTTATTAACACCTACAAAAGAAGCCTTTGAGCTTCATTAGAGAAGACTTTGCCACGTTTTTCCCGACTAGCCCTTACGCCTATCTTTTTGCCCTTCCTCCAGCATGTCTCCCATCGGATTAGTTCTGTCTTTTAGTCTGCTGCTCGGAGGCCTCAGCGCAGTCCCATGGCTTCTACGTAAGTGAGAGAGAAGGTTCCCAAAGCAGTAAGACACGCTGCACACTTGAAGCTTTCCCTGACAGCTCGGCCTGCTACTTAAAGCAATACCATTTCAGTGAAGTCAGAATTTCATTTTCAACATAGGCCACGCACAAGATGGCACAGGTCCTCCTGCCCCCTCTCAGTTTGCTGTCTGGCACCAGAGTGTGTGTCAGAGCGAGTTATTTAGACTATCCGTGTTACCTGTAACGTTCTGTGAGAAAGCGCCATCAGTTTCCTTTTGTACTGTGCAATTTTTGCCATAGTTGTCGTTTGGTTTTTCTGCAGCTCACTGATATCTTCTGATATTATCTGCAGAGGAGGAGATGGAATCAGCTGGAAGTCATAAGAGTTTCTGATAACAGAATATATTAGTCCTAAATTGAAACCTTGAGTTTCAAAACAGTACTCAGTCCAGCAACTTAGCATCCTCACCAAAGAGGCTTTCAGAAAGCTCTTTGCTAGACGTCTACTGTTCTGGTTTCTATTTATTTTCATATGCAACTGGGATTTTCAGAAGGCACCTGAGAAGTGGGTACACAAATTAGAGTCTGTGCCAGCGCAACTTAATCCAGCTGGTTTGAATTAGCCTGTAACAACACAGCAAGCTGAACCTGAAAAAACTAAAGCCAAAATACACCGCTCAGGTTTAGGCCAAAAAATGTAATTAAGAAATGTATTAAGAAATAGTGATAAAGAGTCACAGCCCCATGCACGTGGTTTCAGTTTCAGTTTTCTACACATAGGAGGCACAGGGGGAGGCTCATTTAATAGCACATCCTTTGTCAACAGCAAACAGACATGATAAGGATGAGAAACCTTACATCTAATCGAGTTTGATGCTGTTTGGTCATCTGATCTTGGACCTTCAATCTTCTCAACAGTTCCTTGAAACCCACCATTGGCACAGGAATAAGCCTATAAGAATACAAATATTTCTTTCAACACATTTTTATATTAGACATGTAGTATGGATTAATAATTATTAATATAGCCTAAAGTTACAAATTATCTTGACCTATTATAAATTAAGATAACACATAAGCATATCTTCTTTCGCTAAGTTCTACGGTCCTCACTATTGCTAATGACTTCTTATTCCTTTTTCATAAAGAAATCAGCTTAAATTATCTGTAACCACTGGAGGATACAAGGGTACATTACTTTCAGCTGCAGAAATAGAGAGACAAAATCATAATGGTTGCAAAAAAACCAGTCCCAATGACTAGTCCATATAATGAAGGACACCACAACTCGAAATAATGCAAGTAAGGCTCTTGATCCCGACAACCTTTAAGCGCCTAAATGGGTAAAGGGATTAGACAGGCATTTCTAGTCATCCTCACTGCGTCAAATGAGATCGGCACTTGACAAAGTTATTAGAGAATAAGTTTCTTACAAATTACCTGAAGGGTACTACACAATATTATATATTTCTCCCCTTTCCAAGTCTTATCGTAATACTCAGACTACTAGACTTACTTGTCAGGATCAGGATTGTCAACTTTGGCTTGTTCCCATATAATAGGATCAACACCTTAAAAAAAACCAAACAAACAAGTTTTTAATATGGATAGAGCCGAATAGGTATCACATCTTACAGCTGTTAGGCGGGAAAAATACTAGGAAATACACAAGCCCTCTGAACTCTGCTAACATGAACAACTGCTATATAAACTGAGGTTAATTAAAAAAGAGTAGTTCTTAAAAGTCTTGGTCCTAGACTGGGGCAGTAAGTTCCGTCCAAAGGCTGTCAAGCACTTCTACTGGTTTGAAAGGACCAACCCACAGGTGATCAAATCAGACAATCCATACTTCAAGGGGAAAGATTCCCATCTTTTCCACTGTATGCTACACTTGGGTCATCTTTCCTCTTCAAGTTGCTTATTGTATTAAAAAATAAAATAAAATTAAAAATCACTAATTAAGCCATCAAAGTACCAAACCAGTTGGCAAAAGAGTCCCAGTAGGAATTATCGTGGTTCCTAACACGATTCGTCTAAGCATTTTATCTGTTGACAGAACAGTTTCTTGCTTTGCCATGAACTGTTTCAACAGGTAAACATGTAAAATAAAAGCAGCCCGATTGTACATGTACATCAACATCACGATGCAAGTTATTACATTCTCCAAACCTTACTACAAATCAGAACAGCGTATAAAACGCAGATAGCTAGGGATGTTAGGAAAAAAACAAGACAACACAGATAGGGAAGCAATTGACTTTCCGACCAGAGAGAGAGAGGAAAAAAGGAAAAAAAAAAAAAAAAAGTCCTGGTACTCTTAACAATTTCAGGTCCACTTAAAGAGGAGACCAGAGCAGTCAGCTAAAATGACATTCTTCATTGCACAACACTCCAGGTCATTCCTCATGAAACTTATTATCTTTATACCAAAACTCATCTCTTGAGGTGTGACCGCTTCTCTAGAGCTTAGCACTAATACCTCTTCTTGCACATCTTACTGCTTGATTAGCCAGCCTACAAACTCGGCTTCCTTCTCAAGTCAAGCTGCGCCCAACTGCTGTTACACAGGCCTTGTGATACACCTCCAATATTAAAGAAAGCCAGCTCGCTTGTGCACAGAGCAACTACTTCTCTCCGACGCAGCTGGAAAACACTGCCGCTTGTCTCTGATTTTTTTGCAAGAGTAGGCCAAGTTCTTTTTGCGATCCAGGTATCATAACCTTTGCTGTGTTTTTAAACCTATGGTCTTACTGAGCATGCTACATACTGTCTGCTGGAAACCACAGGCTGCTTTCCCTGATCCCCTGCAGGGAGTTCACTGCAAGTACTCCATGTGATACTGTATAGATGTAAAAAATAAGCCACAATTATGCTATGAAATGGCATGGACAGCACTGAAGAACTCTAAAACAAAGCCGTATACATACTACCTGTGGCCCCATATAGAGGCTAAGTGACCTCCCCTGTAAATTAGGAAGTGAATATAGGACACGATTATTCTGATATTTAACTTTTTTTTTTTTTAATTGGACAAGTTGAAGCGATTTATGATGGCTAAATCATGTAGTATGGTGTTGTGTGGCATATTACTGATGAATCATAACTGTCTTGGTGAACCACATTGCACTTCAGTGAGAAAACTGGCTGTAATTAAAACCACTACATTGGTATGTCTGTCAGAGCGCGTTGGAAACTCTTGCAGTATTAAAAGGTGTTTTCCAGCGGGCTGACACCTGTATTTTTCCCCGAGACCCAAAAAAGCCCCAGCAGAGGCCCAGCGGTGCCCCTGTGCAGCCCCAGACCACATACCGGCAGGAGGGTTCTGCAGGAGCTGTTTGACTTGTGCCGGGGACAGCTCTGTCCTGGCCATGGAGAGGCTGACCCCCAGCTGCTGCAAGGACGATTTTATGTTGGCTTGTTCAAAGTGGGCGTAGAGGGTCGTTGCGGGAACTCTCCTCGAAGTGCCGTTGGGTGAGCGCTCAACAACGTAAATGATCACTTCTGTCCTGCGCAAGACAAAACGCATACTGTCAGAAAAAGGTCAGCAGCGTATAGAAACTAACACAACAAAGAACAACCCTAAATCAAAGTTACTACTTCTCCCAGCTGACTGTTAACTTCCTTTAGCTAACTGAGGTATAAAGTACCAGTAAATGCAGGGTTTAACACAGCAAGGAAGAAAAAGCCGTAAATACCCTACGAAATTACATTCTCTCCCCCGCCAGTTTTAACAACCACATTATCTGCTGATACATCAAGAATAACCTAAAACCTTTGGTTTTTAAAACAGAACGAACAAACTGGGAAAGGAAGAAGCAGAAATGTCAGCATGCTGCAGTACTTGAGGCAGAAGGCCGAAGGCTTGAAGTTCAGACTAGGCTGAGGCCCCCAGACAAGTCAAAGCAGACAGCACTCTGACAGAACACATGCAGAACAAGCCAGCTCACCTAGCCTTGGAACAGCTTTTCCACTGAAACAAATGTTTGTGAAAGGAAAAACCGCAAAGATCCTATTACTATACATCCCAATGCCCTTCCACCTTACACGTGGCCAAGCGAAGAATACCTCACAGCTCCTAAAATACTAAGTATTTATCCCACCGTCACGGTTAGAATCCTTATCTCCAATTTTTGCTGCTGGGCAGGGTCTGGAGAAGCTTATTTCCTGACCTGAGCTGGGGTACTCAGCTATGCGCTCCAGCAAAAGCAAGTAACATGCACAGGAAATATACTGGACTTAACGCCTTAAAAAAAAGCAACATGAAGGAAAGAGAGCCACAAAATCAAACTCAGGATGAACAGATCTAAAATCAAGGAGAACGAAAGACAGGGTAGACTAAGTGCCAACCCTTTAGAATACGCAACATCGGACAAAACCCACAAAACTATGTGCAGTTCACATACTGGTCATCTGGCATCGTTTTAACACCTTCTACGTTGACAGTGAGGGTCTGGTTTCCTCCCAGAATTTTGTGTAGTGATTCTACAAGCTGCTGCTGCTGGCTTCGAATATCTGTTTCTTTTCTGTTGAAGACCAAGACCACGAGGCCATCTTCATCTTTGTTGTTGGGCATTAAACTGTAACCCACAGCCTGCAAATGAATAAACAAAACCTGGGGATATATCACTTAGCAAAAGGGTATCTATGTGGCATGAAGGGGACGGGCTAAACCCCTCAATTTTTAGAGCAACTGGTTCAAAATTTAAGCTACAACATATTCAGAGATTGAGAAATGTAAAATCAACCCCCCTTTAAAACGTTCTCTCACGAGGCCACCAGCAGAGTAGTTTTTGAAACAGTTCAGATGTCTACAAAACTTTTTTAAGTATCCATTCCGCATCTT
>VYZM01005613.1:627286-669512 GCA_013398915.1 Dromas ardeola | reverse complement strand
GACGGGGAGGGACAGTGACTCTCCACCCGCGGGGGACCCTCAAAAAAAGGGAAAAGAAGCCTAAACAGCTGTTTTTGTTGTAGCAGGAGAAGAAAACGCCCTGCTCCGGCACAGCTTCGCGGCGGCGCCGGGCTGAGGACGGCACCCAGGCGGGCTGGGGTCCCCCCGGCTGAGGAGGAGCTCTCCTCTAGCGGCAATGGGGCCTAGCGGGGGAGCAGCGGTTTGTCCTCGTCCCCTTCCCGACGCCGTCGGTCTGGCCTCAGGAAGGGAAAGAAAACTCCATCTGGGAAAGAAAAATCCCCTGGAGTTGCCCTGCGAGGCAGGTTCTCTCCCGCGGCCGGCCAGTGGAGGAGGTGAGCAGCACGGGGGCGCTAAGGGGGCTCTCCCTCCATCAGGGTATCCGTCGGCCAGGACAGGGCCTGAGGAGGAAAGTCTGGGGCCCGACGGAGCCAAGAAAGCCCCCAAGGTGTTCCCACAGAGCGTTACTTTCATCCCATCCGCCCAGAAAACAACACTATGGGAGGTCGCGGAGAAGAGGGGGCAGTTTGAGCCCCCGATGTGGAATGGTGAGGCATCTCCAGAACGGCTCCTTTGAGGCAACCGGCTGCAGCAAGCTGTGACGAGTTTCTCCTTCTTGTACTGCGTACGCTTGCGGTTCTCCAGGCAACAGTTTTGCTCCTCGGCTGAAGTTTAATGCGCCTGCCCTGGCTCCTCCACGTACCGCGTTGGAAGAGGCAAGGCTGCGACACTGTGAGGGCCCTAGGCTCTCTTTACCTCCTTTTAGCTAATCCAAATAATAAATAATTGCAGTCACCGTGAAACTTCCTGGTTGGAACTGGCTCCAGACGAACAAAACTCTTGTAACAAATCACCACCTACGAAAAAAACCCCAAACCAACGCAATGCAAAAACCAATGCCTCTATTTAGAAGACAGTAATACATTTTTCAAATATGTTTCACTATCTAGATCTAACGGAAATACTTCTTAATGAGAATAGTCTTTTAATTGGGGAAAAATACTTTTGTGACTTTTAAAACAAGTTTCCACTTGACAAGTAAAAAAAATGTTACGACTTTTCAAGGCCCTATACATACCTTAAGATGGAGGTGTGCTTTTACCCTAAGCAGTAAACGTAACTGCCAAGTCTGCACTCACATTAAACCACAGAGCTGATAACTGTGACACAAATACCAGAGAAAAAAGAACACCATTTTTGTACCCTCCACCACCAAGAACAATGTCGTGTTGTGTTTTAAGTTGAAAAAACCCCAATGGATAGATGCATCGCTAACATGCAATGGGATCCGATGCAGAGTTAGAACAGTTAGGTCTGTATGGAAAAGCATTTCAAATCAGCGGCCTCTTTTTGCCTGGTAACTACAGAGGCTTCACAAACTTTCACTCAGGGTTTTGGATTAGTTGTACAAATCAGTTTTGTGAAAGGACCAATGACATGAATAATAAACAGTCAGTGCATACCGGTAATAAGTAGCGCGCAACACTTTACAGAAAAGACAATGCTAGGCCTAGAGGAAAATCGTCCGTTGTTCCTGAGCGATACAGGAGCCTGTTGTGTTTCCAGAAAGGTACTTTGCAGCCCACACTCCTAAGGCCATTTTCAAATTTTACCCGTGTCGTTCTGTAACGAATCAGGCCGTTTCATTTTCGCTGATACAGTGGTTACGGTAGTCTATGGCTGTCAGTGCAGGTACAAAGAGAGTGTGTGGTTGAAAAAAGCAGGATCTCAAGCAGTTTTTAAATGTAGTTTTAAGGTTGTAACTTAGCCGGTAAGAAAAGTCTCCTCCCTTAATGACAGTGCAGATTCTCTTCCACCTCTATACCACAAAAAGTTACACTTGACACGGATCGTTTCTCCACAGTGGACAACGCTGGGTAGTGGTAGTTGGTATTAGGTCAGCTCTAATAGTTTACTCTCCAAGCTCACGTGTTAAAGAAAATCTCCTAAGACGTCCTGATGAGTGGGGACCTTTCGTCTTCAGTACTCTGAAAGAAAAAAACCCGCAACACAGCAAAGTTAAATATGCATGTTAGAGAGCTTCCAGCGGGGAAGCTGGATTGCCGAGACTCCAAACAGGAAAGGAAAAAGCTCGTGGCTCCTACTTCTAAGTACAATTTCCTGTAAGAGAACCAGCACTGCACTAAAAAAGCGCCACAGGGTGGGTGGCAGCTTGGGCAGGGACCTCGGGCTCACTGTAGCACCTTACAGGTGATGGCAGGCCATCACCACCCTGGTGGGAGGAGGATCACAGCGGGAGCTATAACTAGCTGAATTACTTCTGTTTGCAGGAAAAGCAACAAAAGCCATGTAGGGAAAAACATGGATTTTAGTGTCCCTTTGTCATTTTAATCCCTGCGCAGTGTTCAAGAACACCCAAGAGAGCTGGTATGAAGCTATACGTGTAGGGTGGGGCAGGAAGGCCTGGGACAGGGGCCTGAGGCAATGGGACGGTTTTGACTCTCTAGCTGAGCCTGCCAGGAACACAGGCAGCCTCAAAAGCTCAAAGGAAAAAGTACCAGGCTCTCTTGTAAAGGAACCTGAAGTACAGTCCTGGGAGCATCTGCTCATGAAACGGGTACCCAGAGAGAAAATCAGGAACGACGCCAAGAGAGCCAAAGATCAGCTGCTCAAAGCCACTGCTCGTGGAAAGGAGGCGGCAGACCGCAGCGCCAAGGTGCCGCCACTGCTGCCGCTACCGTCACGCCCCTAGTCCCACTGGAGATCCTGGAGATGTGGTGGTAGTGACCCAGATGGTTCCCACTGCCTAAGACAAAGCATACGCACGGCGTGGCGGGGTGCTCTGGCGGCAGGCGTGAGGGCACTATCTTACAACGACGGTGTGAGAAAGCATTTAGGAAACACCATACAAGCAAGGCCACACTAAGACCACAGCAACTACGAGAAGAAAACAGCCTACTAGAGTACCCAGTCTATTTCTCTAACCAAAGGATCCATAGTTTCTCTCATCCGAACTCGACTGCCTCGCCTCTTAGGGTGAAATTTTGGCATGGGCTTTCAACCTTAATGCCAGCATGTCATTTTGTGACAGAACTTTTCATAAACAGATGTACAAACCAGTGCTGTCTGGACAAAACTTTCTGCATGCTGTTGTCTCTCAAATTCATCTGTTCTTTGGTCATCAATTTGCATGATGATTCTGAAAAATAATCAACTGGCACAACACAATTGTTTCTACTGAGAACGCTGTCAGACAGTCGCTGACTCAATCTGTCCACCAAATATGGTGGAATTTTTGCATCTTATCGCTCAGGGTCCTCTAGACAGGCTGATTTTTTTATTTTTACTACCGTTGGCAAGGGAATTAGGCACAGAAGACACGACCTGCCTTACCATGCTTCTTATATTAGCTCCACTCCTTTGTTTTGGTGCATTTATTCTGAGTCTATTAAAACTTCCCTTCCCTAGAAAGGTCATTTTAAACAAAAACAACACATAAAAATGTTTGCGTGCAGAAAGACACCGAACAGGTAAAATCAATGAAAAGAAAATCAAATACAGGCAGATGTACAGTAAGCGAGGTCAAATTCAAATGCTACTTACCTCTTCACTTATTCCCCGGGACCTGCACACGAGCACAATAAAAACGATCCCAAAAACAATTCCTAGAGTCATGATAACGAAGGGGATTCCAGTTACAACACTGGCTTCAAGCAGGACGTGCTTGAGTTTGCTGGCAGATACGTCATCAATCAGAACACTCTGGAGCAGAGAAAGAGGTGAAGAGAAAAAGAAAGATTTATTTCTGATTTTCCGTTTTATTAGACTGCAGTGTTTTTGTGAAGGGCAGGGAAACAACACTCCCACAACTCTCCACATCTGCTTCTCCTTTTTATTAGACTGCAGTATTTTTGTGAAGGGCAGGGAAACAACGCTCCCACAACTCTCCACCTCTGCTTCCTTGCTTCTTGATATACTTTCCCTCTAAGAATTCTTAGCCCTCCTCGTGGGGCCAGAGGGATCACCTAGTCTGCATTTCAAAAGAAAGTAGTGATTTTTAACTCTCAGTTCAGGAATGGAATAATAATGGTGTACATGACTGAAACCAGTCCCCTAGAGTCCTCCCTGAATCCAACAAATTCAGTGATCCAGCGACAGCCCAGGAATATTCACAAAAGACTACTCGAAAAAAAAAAGATGTGACCTTGTGAACTCTCGCCTCCTCACCTGAGCAGCCCCTTTCCTCACAGCCAATACCTTTGAAATTAAAAGGACTGTCTGACTGGGAGGGTTTTGCAGGACTGAACTTAATACTATGGTCGACAAGCAGCAGGAGGATGTGAGTTACGAAACAGCAACAGCTTCCTACCTATCACTGTATAAACAACAAGAATAACAGCATTTTCTTTTCTGGTTAGCTCAAAGACGGTGTTTTTGCAAGCATAAACATACCACAATGCTGCAAAGAAATAACAAAAATATTTACCTCATTTATATACATCACTGGGAAAATCAGCGTTCGGATGTTGCCTGTTTCACTGTGTAAAAGAAACAACAAATAAAAACGATGGTTTTGTGACTTTGAGGGTTTTGAAGACAGATTATAAGAGAACAAGGAAATTGTCCCTAAAAAAACTCTGGGCTGTTCCTTTTTATGGTCAGTTTCCACCCCCTGCTGGAGTAGAACAATCTCGATCTTCAAGATGAATGGTAAATTCTGTTTTGGGAAAAATGGCGTATTTTGGGACTCGGCAGGGAGAGAAAGAGAGGGATCCAGAAGAGGCTCATTAATAACCGACTGAATGACAGATTTGTGCCAGTCAGCAGGACTGCTAAGCTAAGCTGGTCTTGCAAGTTACTCGTATTTGTAAGACACAGAAACTATTGTCCAAGCAACACGCGCAGAGCAGCCTCCCCAACATTTGGCACACACGAAAGACCAGCTCACTCATAAGTTGTGTTAATAGAACAGCTCCTGGGCATGAGGAAACAAGGTGGTGCTATTTCGAAGAAACACCGCCGACTCTCCCAAGAGGATCGGGCAGGTAAAATACTTCTTTTTTAGTTATAATATATAGCAAAGCCGTGCCAATAAACATCAGCTTAGAAGCTGAGGAGGAAGAATAGCTACCACACAGCATTGGTGACGAGTTGTATGATTCTATGTCAGAAAGACACAAGATGAAGGGAATGGTATTTCCGCACAACTGAGCTGCAGTTTGGGGACATCCCCCTCAAACGGGAACACCCAGAAAACCAGCCAGAATCCACTTGCAACAAAGAAGAAACGGGGCATTTTACTCACGTATTGCTTGGGATTGTACACTGTTCCCGTCTGCAGGGTTGTACCGAGTGCCAAAGTTGCAGTACAAAGATTTCTCGTTATCGTAGCAACGCAGTCACAGGCAAGGCACTTCCCTCTAGCCGATCGAATGATCCCTCCCTCCCCAGTTTTAGACAGGACTTGCCTCGGATGCGAGACACGCCACTTGGTCTCCTTTTTGTGCTTGGCGGGGAAAGGCACGGGCAGCCCTGTCTGGGGCCATGCCTTCTCATTTGGTTTTCATGTGACCGCTGCTGAGAAATGATGGCAACTACAATATTTCTGTCTCCTAAAAGCTGTGAGGAGCAGGATGGCATGTCCTCGCGGAAGTGAGTAGCCCCTCTCCGAGTTCTAGCTGCACTCCATTGTGGCAGACCTTCTCTCCGAGCAAACAAACCAGTGTGATACGACTGATCCACAAGCACCGCATAGAACCTGTCCATAACATGTTGCTTTTCTTTAATATTGTCTTTATTCTGCAGATGGAACTGCAAAATTTATGTGATCTATAAGAAAAGAGGGTACTGCCACTTGTAATTGAGATTTGACTAGATTTCTCTCTCTCTCTCTCACTTGCTCTCGCCAACCAATATTCCATCTGAACACTGCAGACCAATTAATTTTGAGTATCAAATCAGATCTGAGATATCCACCCGGCAGCAGAGAATACTTACAAAAATTCAGGTAATTTTCTGACGTGAACATTGATCTGCATCCTCTTGGCTGCTTGCAGGACAAGCCCTGTCAGCTGGGGAATAAAAAAAGTGTCAAAAAACCCCCCAGAAACATAAAATAATAGGAACTGGGAAAATACAACCTATTATTTACACTGGTGTGGACCTGACAAGGCAAGACAAGACCCACTTCACGTTAGTATTTATTTTCCTTTACCAAGACAGTCTTGTAACTCATATACCTACATTCCAGTCTGCCTCTTAATTAAGGAGATGTGAAGAGGCTGCACAGAGATAAGGGTGCCATCGTGCTACAGAGACATCCCATTTCTTCCAGATCCAGCTGTAGTTTTGGAAAAGGCTACCACCTACAAGACAAACTTTTTTTTCTACAGAGTGAAAAACAGGTCCTGACCACAGTCTATGGGAGTGTACGGCCAGAGAGATAACGAGCGTGAAACACTCCTCCCGGTAATGCCACCACTACAGTAACAGCTGCAATCGGACGCACGGGAACATTTTCCTCATTCAAGCAGCAGAATTTAGTCTGGAGTGTGGGTGGGAGGCGCGGAGCTCATTTTATGGTAGTACAAAAAACCTGGGAAGTAGGAGTAGGGTAAGAGGAAGAACCTGGCACCAAAGCACTAGACCTTAAGAGAGGAACTATGCAATTTCCTCCTGCTTTCGCTTCATGTAACAGCTTGATGAGTCAGAGCAATCCATTTCTGTAAACTAGGCAGGTCATGATTTTGCTCTTTCCCTCGACCTACATTCCTATGTGTGGATTGTAGACATCAGTGTTGTATTGGTTTTAGCTGGGATAGAATTATTTTTCTTCATAGCAGCTGGCATCAGGCTATGTTTTGGAATTGTGATGATAACAGTGTTGATAACAGATGGATGTTTTAGGTATCGCTGAGCAGTCCTTACACAGCCTAGAGGCCTCTTCTGTTTCTCACACTGTTTCTCACGCTGCCCTGCCAGTGAGCAGGCTGGGGTGGGGGGGCAAGAAGCTGGAAGGAGACACAGCCAGGACAGCTGACCCAAACCGGGCTAAGGGATATATCCCCTACCATACGACATCATGCTCAGCCGTGAAAAACTGGGGGGAAGTTTGCGAGGGCTCCTGTTGCTCGAGGACTGGCTGGTGGTGACCAACTGGGATTTTTTTGCATCGCTTGTTTTCCTTGATTTTGTTTAGCTTTGTTTCTTTCTTTTTTTCTTTTTTTACTTATTAAAGCGCCTTTATCTCAACCTGAGTTTTCTCACTTTTCCCTGATCATCTCCCCCATCCTGGCTGGGGGGGAGTGAGTGAGCAGCTGTGTGGTGCTCAGCTGCCTCCTGGGGTTCAACCACAAGCGTAAAACCACGGATCAGCAGCTGCAAGCTCCCTTTATTTCTGGTATTTCACAGTGAGAATACCAACAACTCTGTAAACTTCCATGAAAAACACAATCACCACGCTTCTGTATCTCTTCTCTCACGTCTCCATGCGATCTAAATTGAGTCCAGCATCCACTGAATCTTTATTGATTTGCTCTCTTGGTCCACATACCTAGCTTCTACTGGGGGAAAAAACAGTCAAGACAATACTCAAATGGCTGGGATGGCAGGGTAAACAGGAAAAGTCGCCTCATCTGCTTCTAAGAAATATTTTAACCCCTTCATCTCATCATTACCCGTCTGACGGCATCTCTAACTGCACAGGCACAATGGGAAATGTATTTTAATTCTTGCTATCCACCAAAGTTTGCTCTGTACAAGCAAATACAAACAGATCAGTTCCACATAAACTAACACAGCTTCCTTGAGGTCAACGGGACTGTGTCGATTACACGGCATCCAAGAAGGCAACCTAAACCCACGTGCTTGGATTCACCTGTACAACCCTTAAAAAAAGGCTGCACTTACAGGATTGATGTCCAGAAACGTCTCATGATACTCCTTTTTCGGATTCATGCCCTCTACGTCCTCTACAAACTTTGGATCTGCTTGGTAAAAGTGTGGAGCTGATAGAAATATTGGAGCGCCTGGAATGTGAAAACACAGAAAGTCACCACCTAAAAAGGGCAGAGCAGGATTTGAGGAAGTCTTCGAAGACCTCAAAACTCTTCCCACTGTGCCATTTACAGTGAAAGGAAAAGTCCATTCTGGAGCTACAGAATCAACACTCTCGACTCCCTGTCTTCAGAACAAGCCAAATTTTCCCTTGTGCTGCACCAGCACGGCTTCATGTGTCAAGCCTGCGTGCCGGTCCTTTGCACTGTTTTCATTCAGCTACTCAGATGTGACAGCTACCTGGGTAAGCGCAGAGACTAAATGCCCAAGCTGTTGAGTATGGATCCTGGTACCTCCTTCTGATTCCTTGATTTAAATCATTGCTGGAGCAGACAGCATCTGACAGGAACATCCCCTCAGATCACTACTGCATTTTACAACCAAACGGTTGCTTGTTGCTGGCCGATTTCACTGAGCACAGACATAACCCTACAGGCCTCAGCAAACTGTCCTCATGTATTTCAGACAGAAAGGAGAAATATATTCCCTACTGAAGTCCTTCCAGTCTGCTCCCACCGCCTGCCAGCACACCTTGCTTGCAGATGCTGACGTTGAGGACACCAGTGCCAGGGCAGTTTCCTGGCGGCACGCAGAATCCAGCGTTGTCTGGGTTAACCGTCGTGTTGGCAAATACCATAGCAGAGGGCACAAAGCGGTAGGTTGGGATGCCCGCAACAGTTCCTGAGCTGTCGTACACCAGGTACAGAGACCTGCAAGGAACAAAAGCCAGACCAAGATTTGTTATTCTTGAGCACACACTGACATCTGCTGCAGATGACTCTTTGCTGATGCCTGCGTATCAGATTAAGTCTACAGTAAGCTGGGTTTGGTTTAAACCCACCCCAGCGATCTTCTGTATTAAATTTAACGGGCTTCTGATCAGCAAATACACATCTCATGATTCTGCTGCTGCACAAAACAGACGATCCTGTGCCAGTTGCGCTGCTGCTGGGATGCTGATGCCTGCCTTCAGCGTTTCAGGGTCTCACTCTGGTCCCCATGTTTCTATTGTGTGTTGTGTGAGACTGTTACATGCTACTGAGAGGGACGAGGAAAGGAACACAGCCGGGGAAGACAGAACAATTCGAAAAGTCCTGAATTTGGTGTCACACACATCTGTATTGATTTAAATAGAGAATTTCAGATTGGTTTTGTTCTTCATAAATAGGGAAATAGGCAAGGGAGGAGACAAGGTGGAACATAAGGAAGGAAACACCAACATATTCTGCATCCTGATGCATTTCAGACAGCCTTATGTCAAGTCATGAATCTCTGAAGAGGGCAATCTGCGTTCTCTAAAAAAGCAGGGCACAAGGGAAGATTTTGGAGGAAAGAAGCTTCAGACAAGGTTCAATAAATCCTTCCATTCCTTGCAAGGCAGTCCAGTTTCTCTTTCCAGTCGTCTTCCAAATTTTCACTTTATTTTTAAATAGCACATCCTTAACTTGATGCAAATTGGGGTTTTTTTGGTGTTACTCTCTCATCCTTCATACCATGAATAAATGCAGAACACTCTTAAATAAAATCATGGGAGGAAAAACACCAGGCTAAACATGAAACCTCAAGAGGAATGGACGTAAATGCTCCGCTTTAAATTCCGAGGGAGATTTTCTTCTCCTTACCTGCAGAAATCAGAAGAAAAGATATAAATGTTCTCATCTTTGCTTATCAGTGGGTGAAAGGATGTCCCATCTGTCCCATTGATCATGTTGCATCCCTCTGTTGTCCACCAGCTCAATGACCTAAAGAAAAGAAAGCAAAGAGAGCGTGGAGGTTAAAAGATCTTTGAGAGGTGGTCAGGAAATGCCAACTCATGGCCTGAGCAAACGAGAATCAGACCTGTACAGTGCTAAATCCTCTTGCTTCAGCTCCGCAAACAAAAAATGGGGTTAAAATGGGTTTAAATTACATCTGTAGTCTCTTCAAACTGGCGCCAGGCAAGCAAGAATGCGTCTGCAAGAGTTCCTCCCGTATATGTAATTGCTGGCAGATGTTTTGTTTAATGGGAGAGGGATGTTTTACGTAGTTCATCTTTGGCTTCTTTGTGACACACGCTGCCCATGAGGAGGTGTTAGATACCCAGGCAAAGGTTGGCTCTGGGTACAGAGCAGTAAGGAAGTGCGGTGTGCGGTGTCTGGAACACTGGCTGTTAGATGCGGGAATACCGTCCCCACAGTTGGCTGGGACGGGTGTCCCAGAGTAGGGAGTGGAGAGAGCGTCACCTCTGCCAAGGGGCAGTCGGGGGTTCACAGGTGAGCGTTCACAGGAGTCTGCTCTGTGACCCTTTTTTTTGTAAACAACGCTTATGTTCATCCAAAATGTGAAAAGGGGCGGATTTTGACAGAGGCCACAACACGCTGAAGAACTTACTCTTTTCCTTTCCATTCCACAATCCTTGAGAAGTTAAGGTAGTTCGCTTCCCCGCTTAGGAAAACGTATTCTCCATCATCGGTTCCATTCATCTGCAAACAGAATTTTTCATCACTCCACTCATTCTGTAACACCTGGCTGGTAACTACAACAGCGTGGCAGGAGTTTAAGCTGTCATCACTTCAAATCCTCCCTAGGAGTGACGGAACTGCCCCTGAGGTAAGCGCAATTCATTCAACTCCACCTTGAATATAAATGAGGGGGAAGTGACCGGGCTAGATTCTTACACCTCCCGAGTGAAGGAAATATAATATTAGATTAGCCTTTTTTTCCTTTGAAATTTGCCACTGAAGAAACAGCCCTTCGCAAAAAAAACAACCCCACAGAAAATAACCTGAGCGCTGCAGATGATCTCCAAGATACAAGGAGTCCCCGCAGCCCCAAATGACGCGCAACCAGAAACACTACGGAAGCTCTAGCACAGAAATAACATGCAATTTCAATCAATTACTAAGGAAATTGGTCAGGAATTTTTTCTAGCAGTTTGCACAACCGGCCCCACAAAGCCCGTGTAATTCAAGTGAGCACAGCCAACGCTGGAGCGGTTTACATCCACCCTTGGAACGCCTATCCATACCTGATACAGGGAAGTCAGATAAAACTCACAGCCGTGCCACCAGCCAGTGCCTTGATACAGCCCAATTGAAGAGGGAACATCCTTCTGCTATCCCTGCAATCTACCTCCTGGCCTCAGCCCAGGCACATCCTTTTCAACTGGCTGGCAATGACAGTCCAAACTCTGGAGCAATGACATCATTCCCCACCTAAAGTATCAGAAAGTCTTGCACACCTTATTAAAGAAGCCAAACACTGGATCGATCTCAGGATGCAAAAGGTGAATGGTTGACAGGAGCCTGTCTTTGTAGCCCCACAGTAATTCATGAACGGTGTGAACTGTGAACAGGGATTCTTGGTAGAGAAGCAGCAGCACCTCTGTGGCAAACTGAAGAGGGGTTGACCTGGTCCACTCCATCGCAGTCTGCCAGGGCATTGGAATAAGGGAGAAACAGTCTGATTAACTGTAGAATAAATAATACCAGCTGCATACAAACACAGACACAGTTCAGCATTGCACATGTTTTCAACTGTATTTTCAGTTTCATTATTTCCACTTGCGGCAAGTAACGTGCGGGCTAACAGGTTCTTCAGCTCTTCTCCCACAGGGATGTGCTCTTGCAGATTCCCAGTCAGCCTGGCACTGGCACACAACCAGCTCAGTTCCGTGCCATTAACTTGCACAGTCTTAAGAATGGATTTTAACTGAAATGTGCAAAAACGCTTTCTAAACAGCCTCCATTTCACAAGTATATTACAGCTGGAGACACGCTTTGAATTTCACCCTTAGGAAGCTATGGCTTACGTTTTTAAAAGATAACCATTTCTCCAAGATGCAAACAATACCAAAATTGATTCCCTTTCTAGCTGACACGTGATTTTACACCGTCTTTAAAAAAGCAAAAACAAAAGAAGGGAATATTCCTTGGGTGAACCAACCTGTAGTTCTCGTACTGCCTGTTACAATGCATCACAGCCAAAAATCCGAACAAGAGCTAATACTTACCGCCACTCAAATGCCTGGGAGGAACTGTAAATACAGTGACTGTACCGTTTGCAACTTTTAGTAAGCTGAGTCCTATCTCCTACTATATACAGAGCATTTATGTATTCATTCATAAAATCAGACAAGACATTTTTAGAAACGCTGGGGAAAGAGTAGAAATTAATGTACCCTGTAATTGAAGTCAATTAAACTAGTAAGAGGAGTAAAGGCTTAGTTACACAACCGACAGGTCCTTTAGTACAGTCTAATTTCCTTTGCAGGGTATGACGGCTTTAGATCTGCTTGTTCTCAAACTATCCCTGTATGAGACCAAATATAATGGTCTGCCTCCGATCCCCAAAATGAAGCTTTCTCTGCAGAGAAGTTTCACCTAACACAGTTTGGGGGTGCGTGTTTTAACTTTAATTTTATTCTGAGAGCACCTTTTCATTCAGCTGTGTCTGAAACTCTTCTGCTATACTTTTTTTTTCCCCAGTTTGAGATGCAGACTTGGGAGGCAATTTTTGCAATTTTGACAAAACAGTCCCAAGCTTTCCAAACTTTCCCATTCCAAAGTCAGAGCTCCGCCTACGCATTTGACGTCATTAATTCCCTGGTCTCACTTACTCGTGAAAACTCCACAAGCCTGATTTCTGCTCGTCTCTGAAGCGTGCAGCTCTCTGCGCAAGGGTGAGGCACTGACACTACAGAGGCGTACGGCGAGGGAGGAACAAAATACAAAAACGCCACAACAGTCCACACCAAAACTGAATGCGGTACCGGCCCTGGACATAGCGCCGCCTCTCGCCTTCTTCAATCACCTTTATCTACCACAAGGCGAGAGACAGCATGACGCAACAAGCTGCTAGTTATAAAGCGTGTCAGGATGATTTCCAAGCCGAAATGAAAGAGAACTCACCACTGCAGGAATATTAACTGTTCTAATCAGGTCCACTTCAGGGTCTCCGACTGACTTCTGAGGTTCAAATACATACGTCTTTGGATTCAGAGCAGATACTTTGGTACCGTTGTCCAAAAACTGAACATGCACTCTTGGCCTGTATTCTCTGCAAAACAAGAGAGTTTGCTCTCTAATCAAGTTAAACAAGTACACATCACATTAATTGCAATTAACTTATGGCTATTCTACTGCTTTAAGCACAGGAAGGCTGGATTTTCAGTTCGTTAGGAGCAGACTCATTTTGGCTACTGCTGCTGTCAGCAACAGAGCTCCCCTTCGTGTCAGTGTAAGCTCAATCAGACCTCGCAGGGCGCTTCCAAAAATGCCACCCCACACGTTAATTGCACTTCATATTTTTGCCTCATCTTTAAAAACCTCCAAGGAAAGAGAACAATTTCAGACAGAACAGAAGGATTTAGAGGCACTACATACGGGACAGCCCTTGAAGTACAACTTGAAAAGAAAACTTTTGCCTCTTTGCTGCGGGCAAAATTCACTCCCAGGCAGAACAAGATGCGGGCTTCCCGTCAGTCTCATTAACCTGACCTAAGAACCCACCAGTATCTTTCTGCCGCCTTCAAAGCACTTTGCACTAGGGCTTCTGGGCTTACATGTGACATGCCCACAGAACAAGACGCATTTTAGCTCTTCTCCTTTAATTCTCAGGCGGGAATCCTGGACACGACAGAAATTTAACTGAATTTTGCCACGAACGTCTCACGGCCTGGGAGGTTGCTTCTCTTAGTGTCAAAGCACTCAGACAAGCAGCATAAAACTCAGGATCGCTGACAAACAAGTACAATGGGCAAGTAACATCAACTGCTACCTGCTTGCCCGATGAGGAAGTCAGATCTTAATTAACCCTGAAACACATGTCATAACCGTAATTCAGTCCGTTGCCGCTGCCATTTTATAGAGACGAAACATACAGTTCTGCAGAATTGGCTGTCTCAGGCTCAAAATAAGCTATACATGTGTCTTCAGCAACCCCGAAAAAGGAAATGGCAGGTTGTCGGCTCATGGCATGATCCTTTTGATGCACACAGTAGGCAAAATGCACTGTATTTTATAACTCTACATTCACCTAAGAGTGCGTTGACTTTTACATTGCTTTGCTTCCTGTGTAAATTTTAAGTCCCAAGATACGAAGGTGAATTGTTCTGCCAGACCCTGTGCTATGATGTTTTTCATTCATTTCAGATCCTAGATCCTACCCCGGCTGCACCAGATCCATCAATGCAGCTTCATGACAGGCTGTATCACTCTGGTTCAGCCTTGCAAATTTAAAGCCCACTGGAAAGGCCGGTGAAACTATTGTCGTTGGAAACCAACCATTTCCCATGTTCCTCACACAAACAGCGCACCTACCATTCTTCAGCATCCCCGCCACCTAGGAACATTTCGCTCTGCCAACGCTTCCAGCTTGATTTGGCAAGAGCCTCTTGTCCAGCAATCTACTTTATACTCTAGGGCTTGAAATGAGGGGATGGAAACAGACAGTTGTGAAGTCCCTTCCCTAAAATAGGCCAGAGCTAACCTGAGAAGCCTCTCCAACTCTAAAAGGGCCAGAGAGGAAAATAATGCTCCCCGATCAGGAGGATCTCAGACGTTAAAGACAAAAAGATGTAAATGTGCGCAAGACCAGACAATATTCAAGTGTTCTTTGCGACTCAGCAGGCTTGGGCAGATAAGCAGCTTGCAGATTTTATATGCTGCAAATTCAGCTTCCAGGATTTGAAAACACAAGCACTACTACATTTCTGCTACAGAATCTACCTCTGCGCTAACTGGGTTTACACTGTACGTTGGTCAGAACGTTGGAAGAATATGGAGGGAGAGACAGTATTTAGCCGTCCCACCTCCTCTCTGTCACTCATTAGATTTTTTTCCTCTGCTTCTCTGGGCCAGTTCACTTCCAGCCTTTTTCCCCAACACCCTGTTTTATAAAAACACTGCACCATGCACTTCGCGTTAGGGCATTTTAGGTGTTTCGCCGCATGCTAAACCTAAATGAGTCTTTAATGCTCTGCTGCATGGGGCCTGTGAGACAAACTTGGTATTTATTCTCTGGCTCGAGCATGCGGTACGTCTGCAACATCCCTCCCTTCTCCCTCTCCTCCCACACGCCTCCTCTCTTCCCCCCCAGCCACCGCTGACGGTCTGGTGCGGTCGGCTGTGACAGCAAGGCAAGGATTAAAGAATCTGCGGGAAAAGGGCACTCCGCTTCCCAGCTTTCCTCTTTCTTCTACCAGACAGAGCACAGCACAACCGAAGCCTGTTCAGACATGTCAAAACCAGGCTAACCAAACAAGCCAGAAGCAACTCAAACACGCAGCGCTGGAAGACGCAGCCTCCCTCCCTCGCACGGCAATAAAGAACTCGGGGAAAGCCTGCGTCGGCCGACCCGCTGCCAGCCAGGCTGTGGCACAGACCAACCCAGCCCCGCCACCGGCCCTGGCCAGCCCACTGCACCCTCTCACGGATCAGGTGCAGCTTCACAAACCCGAATGACACTCTGAGCTAAGGAAAGGGAAAAAAAGAAGCCAGCAAAGGGGATGGAGTACCAAGGCGCAGGAGAGCATGGGCCTGTGTGGTTTCATGTTACTCTATTACACCTGGAGCCGGCCCTAGCTATCTTCCTGACAGGGAGAAGGCACTGCTGACTAATTACCGGCATTATACTGCAGAGACCTGACGAAAAGCTTGGGAATTTGAAAGCTCAGGTATCTTTTCTCCAGCTCTGCTGGTTCATCGAATGCAAAGCACCACACGTAGTTTGCCGAGGGTAAGCAGGCACAGTAATGAAGCACAGAGGAGACAGGGGAAAAGACTGGTGGCAGAGCGTGAAGCAAAGCTCAGGTGTGGGAGGACAGAAAGGGAAAGGCGAGGCATACTGCAGAGAGCAAAGCTACCACAAAGGCTCTCCCTTTTATTCTATAGCATTTTTTTCAAATACTAACAACCAGACTCTGATCATTTTGCAGCTTAGGTAAAGACAACTCCTTCCGGCACTCAGCCCGTGCCCGGTCTGAATGAGCATGTGCGACCAGAAGAGAGACTGACAATGAGAAATCAACCTTTTTGCCGTGGTTCTGGTACCTCCGTGACTTCAAAGACTGTAATGCTTCCTGCCACAGGACTGCTCCTGGTTTACACTGCTGCACGCAGCAGAGCAGAATGAAGCTCTAAAGGAAAGCTCATTTGTAAGGCGACTTTAAAACCTCCCCACGTGCAGCAGGATCAGACTGTTCAGTGTGTAGCCATACCACGCAGAAGGAGAGAGTTCAGGAGGCTGGATAAGCTCCAACACTGCATGCGGCCTTAGGAAGTGCGGCTGTCTGTAAAAATGGTAGATATGTCTGAATCTTAAGCAGGCTTTATAGTGAGGGCTGGCTGAGGAAGATCCCTGTAGTACCGCTCTCTAATTGCTTTCCTGGCCACATTTTTACTGATGTAAACTGTGCAACTTCAACTAGGAACTAATTTTGGAGCGAATACATGAATCACGCTTTTATGCAACACTCCTCTCCCCAGACTCTCAAACATCACCCAACCAGTCACTGTTTTTAATCTCATAAGACAGTAGGCCAGGACGCAAACAACTTCCTCTGTGTTCAGCAGCTGAGGAACAGCAGCACACATGCAAAATCTTGCCCAAAATCTGACAGAAGTCACTGGCTTAATCGGAAACTGATTGCAGGCCCTCCAAGCGTCAGTCTAGTTGTACTGCCTGGGTGGTGTATGACCATGCCCCCTTGAATAAACTTTTACTCACACATTAAGAGCTAAGTTTTCTCCTAGAATGCGATGCCAAACGTTCTGGATCCCACTTTTTGGCTTTCTCATAAACAACGGGTTTAGTGAAATGTGAAAATAGTGAAATGGTCCTACCGGTAGGTGTATGGTCCTATTTCCTCTACAAGAGGATTATCGCCTTGAAGCACTTCTAAAGGATTTGTCACATTGAAAAAGTAGAACTGCATGTAGACTGGTGGAGGAGGATCCTCCCAGGCTTCAAAGGTTTCCGTGCCATTTTTCAATACTGTTCCCTGAAACAAGAGAAAGACAGATTAGCTGTTAATGATAGACGCTGTATGACATTTATAGGGAAGAACGGAATTCTGTGCCCTCAGCGCAAGCACAGGCAACAGGATCGGAGATGCCAATTCTACAAATGCTTATAGATTTTTTTTACTTTGAAGCATCTCAATAAATATCCACAAATCAGACACAGGCTACAATGGCTCGCAGGGTAAGGGCACAGGTTTGTTGGGTTTGTTGTTCCACTTCCTCCCACAAACACTTCTGCCTGACATTTTTCACAAGGAAGACTTATCAGCTATTACCCAACGATCCTGTTGCATTTCCTGCGTCAGCAAAAACCCGACCTGGTGTAAGATACCACGAACCATGCCAACGTTAGAGATGAAAGTCAAACTCAACAGTGGGAGGCCAAGAGGCCCTAAGGGAGACCTCTTAGGAGGAACAAGGCCAGAAAAGAAGCTTAGATTCCTTGTGTTTATGATTTCTTTGCCTAAGAAAGTCAGATACCAGTACAGCTGTGAGATTCTGTCTCCAAAGCAATTAGACTTCGTTTTTCGGCGGCCCGTGAGGAAATCCTGCAAGTGACCAAAATTGCTTTCATGTAGGCATATGAGGATTCGTGCCTTTCTGAGGTCTCTGAATAGGGCAAAGATTCTTCCCCCTCTGTCTTTAATTACTTTCCTACAGCAAGGACGGCGCATGCACCTCCAGACCCACGGAATGTCAGTCTATTTTGTAACCAAAAAACCATGGATCTACAAAAGAAAAGCTATAAATCATTATTTTATGGCAGAAGCACTTGAGTAATGAATCAGTAATTCCTTTACCTACCAGCACATACATGTTATAAGGAAAGTCACAACCGTACCTGTACGTAGCTCCATTAGAAACAAATAATACAGGTCTCAACCCCTCATTTTACTCCCATTCTATTCTCAGATAAAATTCCCCCCAGCTATAAAAGCATCACCACCAACACCACCAAAATCAAGGCCTTTCATATAGTTATGACCCTGGTACCGCTACTGTGGTAGTGAAGAGAAATTTGGCTTGCAGAGTGGAATTTCCAGGAAAAAGCAAAAAGAAAACTGTATCTCTGAAAACCGTATCACCTGTAGGCGGAAGAAGGTGGTGGTGGGGGGGAAGTAATTTGCAATTAAATGGCTCTCATCAACACTTGCTCTTTTTATTCTGCTGAGAAAACAAGACAAATATTGTAAGTGCAAGCTCAAAAGCAGGGCAGGCTGGACAGCTGCCACTCCCTGGTTACTGTTCATGGGGTCCTAACTTTTATCAGCCACAGTTGCCTCAGGCCTCATTCTTGGCCTTCCCACTTACGGAGCCGTTTTCTCTCCATGTAGATTTTAATTTTGAATGATTAGATAAAGAGAAGACTGTTTCAAAGGAAGAGTTATTGGCAGGAGCTTGGGATGGCAGCAGTATTGCTGAATGGCAATGAAAGCCAAGCCAGCTGGTAGCGCTTCGCAGTTGCGGACTGCTTTCCTCTGAGGATTTCAAACCACGCATTCTGTGCGCACCACAAAAAATACTACATTTTAGACATGCTTCAGGAGCTTTGTGCATTTCTTCGGAACTACCAAGCCCTCATACATACCATTTCCTACACAGCCCAATGCTTTTGATCTTGTTTTCTTGCCATCTATGCCAAGGAGGCTCATCCCTGTATGCAGACAGAGCCCTCCTGAAGTTGGTTTGTAGGATCAAGAACAGAAAATGTCCCGAAATCAGGCCTACCGTTTCCATGATGCCACCATAAAGGGCTGGGAGGGAGACAGCAATGTAACTAAGACACCTACAGATGACTGTGATAGCTTTTCTCCATACGCATATAACCGCATTACAAAGTCAATTATTTCAGAGGTGGTGTAACGAACTACTGATGGCTGCTCCCTTCCTAAGTGGCATAAAGCTCACAACTCTCCCGTGCGTGTAACACAACGAGTATAAGCTTGACACCGATAAACAGAGTAACTATAGTCTGTCCTGACCTTAACCATCCACATCTAGAAATTTGAACTGTTCCGTAACAACTACGAAGCATTTTCAGGACACCTATCTATTGCTCAAATGTCTCTCATATGAGGCAATTAAAATGAGAGATTATTACTCAGCCTAAATGTGCAACGTTTAAAGAAACAAGTGCACCCTGGTCATATCCATTCCAGATTTAGGCTCTAGTCTATCCTTTATGACAGAGGGATCACGTTTACCATGTGCAGGGAGGCCGCGCCCCCCCCTCTCCTGAGCTAGACTGAAAACGAGAGGCTCCCCAACTCAATGTAGCATCACTAAACCCAACGGCGATTCATACCACGCTCTCTATATCTACACATATGCACCAGATCAGACACAAAGAGCATTCATAAGAATGAAATGAAGGACATTTTCTCTGGCAGGTTGCTTTAAATACAGGCTCTTGAGATTTTGAAGTCGTAAGTGATTCTCTGGGAGACGAGCTACAGAGCAAAAGGGTAGTGAAACCAAGTCATCTGGTGGTTTTTCTCCTGGGTCTGCATGACACCGTTTGAATCTCCCAAAGAAATGACGTGTCTATTTATAGCTCTGTACAGTGACAGCCCCAGTTGTAAACCCGGATTCACAAACTCCTGAGCTGGATTCAGATAGACTCACGTGAAACTCTCCAATAATAAAATACTGTAAGCTCTCTTCTATTGTTTTTCACCAAATGTTACCAGGGATATTTGGCTCTATCACATGATATCACACAGCCTGGACCTGAGAGAAAAATATGAGCACATATTTTTGAGCAAAACATATGTCCACGTCCCTGAGCTGACGGCATTCGAATTTAGCTCTGCTGACTTTCCTCCACACCAGAGTAGGATCTGATGTTACGTGGCTGGGATTGCTTGTCTTTTTTACCAGAGCTCATGCTCACCACCAGGTTGGGCAGGCTGCAAGATACTAGATCACAGGACTCCTCTTTAATCTAAAATACGTACAAGATACAGCTCCGCTGTCGTTATTGCCGCTGTACTGCGCAAGGCCAAAGAATCAGACCTTTCCCCTTGCTAGGTTTATATGCAAGAACAAGAGACACAACTTCAAAAATTCAGAAACCTCAAGTCAGACACTCGTCCTGCAGGCAGTAGCCTAGAGAGGCCTCAGACGCGGAGATCCTGCCTCAGAGAGATGCAAGGCTATACCTACTGCAAGATCACAACCTAAAACCAGTGGACAGTATCATCTCCTCTCTTCACGCAGAAGCACAGCCCCCGTTCTCCTTTCCAAGTGGAGTCCACGCTCGTTTCAAGCGTACCAAAGCATCCTTCCCGCTGACTTTATTTATCATGCCAGTCCTGAATTTGCAGCTGTGTCATTCTTCGGTGTTTCCTTGTCTTGACCACACGTCACACGAGGGAAATAAAAAGTGAGCTTCCCCTCCCAAATGTATCTGTTCCTGGCAGTGACAGTGGGGGTGGGAAACGGTACTGAACATTTTTGGAACCTACACAGAAAATTAATTTTTTTTTTTTTTCCCCTGGAACTGAAAATGTTCTAATTCCAAAACATAGTTTTATGAATTCATCTATGACAGAATTTAATTGCAACTTTGAAGCCAAGTGATAGGGCAAGCTTTCAGACACACGTGAGCGGACTTCTCTGACCCTGCACCTTGGGAACGGTCCGCTCAAAAGGAGCATCTCGACTGATCCTTCATCTAAGCCTCCACACTCAACTGCACTGGGAGCTCCAGTACTTCACATGAAACAACAACAAAAAAGCATCAATACATAAACTAAATTAAGGGACAAAGTATCTTGCCCGTCCTTTTGGGTCCTGAACACTCCAGACAATCCAGCTCTAGAGATGGCCGGGAACAGAAGTCCAGTGAAATTTCAAGGGGGTAGAAGACTAAGCGTTGTCTAAAATGATCAGTGTAAGGTATGGGGCACAACGAAAACACTTGAGGTAAAGGTCTGATTGCCCAAGTTTGGAATTAGGTGCACAAATCAAAGGTTGTTATATTCATAAACTGCATGCTTATGGCAATAAAATACCTAACGTACAGCATAAGGCAAATACTGCTAGCAGCTAAGAAAGGCCCTTCTCCTGCAGGCAGCTCATTTATTCTTGTTCGTTACAGGTTTTTTGCCCTTATTCGATGGCGTTTCAGGTGCTAGCCCCTGAGAAAGAACAGCTTTCGGACAAGTTAGACATGTGATCCGGCATGGCACTCTAATGCACAAAAAGCCAGCTAGACTGCCAAATAAGGGGGAGAATAAATTGACAAGATTTGAATGCCTTCCCGGAAAGGTGGGCCCACTGTCCTTGTCACGACACACCTGCCTGCTGATTTTCAAGGGGATGTGAAGTCTGATGCTGGGCTGGATTCCTCACTCTTCCCGCACCCACTCTGTATCCAAGAACCCTGCCTTTGGCTTGAAAGGCTGCAGCACACAAACCCCCTGCTGATGGCTGACCCGTCCTCAGTGGTTCGCAGGTCCTGGGTGCTCTGGGGCGCTCCAGCTGCTCCAAAACGCGGTCTTCCATTTCAGCTGTAGCTGAGACTGCAGAGACGGCTCTTCGCTGCAAGCCAGCTGCGTCAGGACTGCTGGAAAGCCCTCAAAGGAACGTGAACTACCTGTCACAAGGGCAAACTCTTACCCCTTCTGCAACTCGTCCAGTGACAGAGAGGTTGAGGAGGCTAAGAAAGGCCAGAGCACAGAGATAATGTTTCCTGTTCAACGTCCTGGACTGCAAAGAGCTGGAAAAGCTCAAGTCTTGCCACATTTCAAAGGCAAATTGAGATTTGTCTATTTGCACAAGTTTTTCTGAGCTGCATAGGTGGTTACACAAGAGACAGCGACTTTCTAGACTACACACAAATGAGAAAAAGCTCACGTGGGATAAAGCACATGTGGAAAGCACCCGCATCAGCAGAGTGACTGGGAGGACACCGCTTTGGGGCTGAAAGCTGTACTTCCGCACTTGTGTGTGCGGCTCCCGGAGAAGGCCAGGAGGGAGCCAGTGGTGAGCGCAGGGAGCAGGAGGCTTGATTCTGTGCAATCCAGATGTACGCTAGCACGAGCTGAAGAGCGGTAAGCAGGAAAAGACTGAGCTCTGGAAACTTTATCCTGCATTACCGAAAGCCCCGCTGAGCGAACACCAACTTACTCTTACATAATCAACCATTAAGGGTAAGGAGCATGTAGCTAAGAGATAATACGCGTAAGGAGGATCACGCCTAATTCCTGACAGTCCTACACTCTCCTGCCAAACCTTGGGTTTTTTTACCCCCCTGCTCTTTTGCGAAGAGCATGAAATAGACTTGAAACTCGAACTTCTGCTGGGATGCAGAGGATGACAAGGCTCCTTTCCAAAGACAGCCAAGATCTGGGCGACGGAACTGCACATGCCTGTGCAAAGCTGTACTGATTTGGCTTGGTTTGCATACAACTTTGCATACATTAACACTCGTATCACTTCTCACCTGCCTTGCAGACTGCCTAGGAAAAGTATGGGCTGACGATCAAATGACTTCAGGATAAACCATCCATTCCCCACGCTACGCTCCAGCACGGCAGAGGCACGTACCTGAGAACAAACACTGCAGGAGCAGCTGTAGGAGCAGTTCCTGAAGAGCTGCTGACACACCGGCAGGCTGCAGGACAGCTTACCCTATGGTAGCCTTTTTTTTTTGGCTATCCCCTCAAGTTTACAGGCACACTTCAGAGTGCCACAACTTGCTTCAAGCTGACTGCCAACCTAGAATTGCGCTCGCTAAACCAAACTGATTTAAGTTAAGACAATGCGGCTTCTATGTCAGGAAATGCTCCCTGTCAATACCCCAAAGAAAAGAGCAGTGCACTGGTTAGGACATGACAGGGGATCAGCAGACGTTGTGCACCAGTTAGACAATAGCACTGGTCAGATCCCTCCATTTGTTGCCACCCTTGGTTTCTCTGTCAGTACGACAGAGAGGAGGATATTCCTCAGACTAGGTAAATAATTGTTCATTTACACGCTTCACAGGCATTTTAAGGGAGTTATTAACATTAACACAGCTGACCCTTCTCACTGGGCCACTGGACAAATGCAAAGAGCCAGCATGAGAGAGGAACAAAAGCTCAGGCAGGCCACCAACAGTGAAGGGCTCTACATTCATAACAAAGTCAGGATGGGTGTCCCCAAAGTGTGCTACAAGCAGCGTTTAACAACAGGGTGAAATGCCTCGCTGTCGTCACCCAGACTGGGAAACTACCACGTGTTTCAGCCCGTAGCACCTCTGGCTGTGCTCCAGAGGCAGCAGTAAATGGAGCAGCAGAACAAGCTGCTGTACGAAAGCTGCAAGAAATCTGTGACAGGGATGGCAAAACAGGAGAGGTGCTGAAGGTCCTCCCTGCTCACCTCATGCGCTGCTGCTCTGGAGAGGGCTCTGCACTACACCTGCTGCCCCGCAGCCGTAAAGCTGCCTCAAGAGAACTGATTTTTACTCGTATTTACCCAATTTTTACCCAGCCCAGGCCCAGGGCAGCCTGAGCTCCACCCTGAGCCCCAACCTAGCTGGGTGGTGCAGGGCAGGGGGGGTTCACTGCCCAGGGATGCTCCTGCCCTCACCCAACCACAGCTGGTGCAAGCAGGGAGCCAGAAACGCCACCCGCCAGCCCCCTCCCTCTCATCCCAGGGTTATTTTGAGAGGGAATAAACCGGGTCGGGAGGGATTGGGGCGGGAATCGGGCCGTGCTCTCACCCGCTTCACCTGCAGGTCCACCACCCTCTGGAAGACGTGTGCCACCAGCAAGGAGATGCTGGCGATGAGCAGCGTCATGGCAAGGACCCCCACGGTGACGAGGCAAAGCGACTTCATGGCTGCAACCGAGGAAGGACACAGTCGCCGCCGCCAGGCTCCGGGCCGGGCTCGGGGGGCGGTCGGTCGCCTGGCCCCGCCTGCCGACGGGCCGGGAGGAGCCGGAGCCGCCGCGGAGCCGCCCGCCCCGCAAGAACGGGAGGGTCCCGGCGCCGGGGAGCCGCTTCTCCGCCGTCCCGGGGCCGGGGGAGGGACAGCGCCTCCGCCAGGGGGAGGTTCGGTGGCCCAGGGCCTCCTTGCTCAGGCCTCCGGGTTGGTTGCCGTAGCCTTCTTAGCAGGAAAGAGGAAACTCTACCCGAAAATAATTTTTTTTTTTTTTTCCCCCTGCGTGCAAGACGAGTTGGCGCTGGCACGGCCGAAATCTTCCCGTCTGCTGTGGGTGGATCCGCTAGCGCGTGTCTCTTCATGCAGCGGGCATCCTGAAAAGGTTTTCTGGAAAATAAGCAGAAACCCAGCTATTACTCTTCATAGAATCATAGAATGGTTAGAGTTGGAAGGGACGTTAAAGATCATTCTTCAGCAAGATGATTAGGGAAAAACTCGTAGGGAATGCAGACTGCCTCTAGACTGAATTAAGCTTCACAGGGATCAGATTTTAGCGTAATTTTTAGCAGAGCCTGTTGCGATAGGATAAAGGGTAATGACTTTAAACTAAAAGAGGGAAGATTCCGACTAGATATAAGGAAGAAATTTTTTACGCTGAGGGTGGTGAGACGCTGGTCCGGGTTGCCCAGAGAGGTGATCGATGCCCCGTCCCCGGAAACATTCCAGGACAGGTTGGACGGGACTCTGAGCCCTGCTCTAGTTGAAGGTGTCCCTGCTCGTGGCCGGGGGTTGGACCGGATGGCCTTTAAAGGTCCCTTCCCACCCAAACCATTCTATGGTTATATGATAATTCAATACATTTCAGCGTCCTCTAACACAGTTAAACCACTCCTAAGAAATAACGTAACTGACGTACCCATGTCTCCTTTAAAAAACAGCCGGCACTGTTGCTCCAGCTTCCCACCCGGAATCGCCTGCTGGCGCACTGCTAGCAGGAGGGGACGATACCTGCAACGGGGGCTCTCCAAGCAATGGATGTTGTGCTAAGTGCTTTCCATCACAGCCTTCCTGTTGCACAAAAGGCAGGAAAGCTTCTGCGATACAGGGCTCCTGTCCCATCGCCATAATTCCTGTCTAAATACTAGTTCCTGTAATTGTAATTGCAGTAACAGTGTTATGTTACCATGTGCATTTTTCTTTTGCTTATGAAAGGTTACGAGGTCACATTTCACAGTTGTTTGGAAAACTAGAATTTTTGTGGTTCCACCCATGCAGTAAAAAAAAAAAAAAAAATAAAAATTGTTCCAGCAGCTTCTTTTCATTTAGATTCCCACTCCGAAGTGGCGTTCTCAGATCTGTTTCATCAACTCTCCAAAAAGCAAGCAACAGAGTAAATAATCAGAATATATTTTTTGAAGGCTAATTTAACTACAGCAATAGAATTCTCCCCCTGGAAAAAATCTTCATGGGAATTCTCTCTCTGAAACCATAAACCTTCCCTTACGCCACAAAATATTGGCCTTCGGTGGGGGCCAGCTGTAGTGACAATTTTTACAAGCAGATGCCTCCTCCTGCAGCACATTAAACATATTTTCCATGGCTGCTGAGGCAGTGGAGCGGAGACCTCTTTCTCGTCCCACCTAAAGTAGTTTAGCCGCTCTGTGATGCCCTGTGACTTCTGGTTTTTAGTGAGGATATCCTGATCCATGCACTCCAAGGTAAGTAAGAAGCCGACCAGGTCCGTTGTCTCTAAATCAGACACGGATACGGTAGAACAAGAATAGACACCAATTCTCTAGTTATGCAAAAGCCATTTTTATCCGCTCTTCACACCCATGAAGCATTTTTTATTAATGGTGTTAAAGAACGTGCTGTTTTATCTGAGCACTGAAACCCTGGAAAATCAAAAGAAAGGCAGGAATATTTAAGGAATTCCAGCAAGCTGAGATATCTTAAATGGTAGATTATTTTTTTTAAAGGCTAAATTTAGTTTGCCACCTTAATGGATACAGGATTCTTGCAGCCCACGGTACCACTGAAATTCTTTTAGCTGAGCTCTGGCATGAATATTTATAGATCAAGCAGTAATTTCTGCAGAGCTTTGGTTTTGCTTAATTCAGTGGTTTGGTTTATTTTTTTCACAGAAATCTACCCGTGTGATGCACAGAACCACATCGTTTCTCCATACAGATTTTCCAGATTCTCAGTGTGAATGATTTTCTTTTTTGGCAAATTACCCTTGGAAATCAAGAAACTGCTTACTGGCAAGGATACATCTAAAACATTCCCGTGAAGAGTGACTCCACCTCTGAAGTGCAGCATGGGAATGCAGTGGGTGCACTGCTGGCTCAAGGCGCAATACTGTGTCATAATTACAAATCCCTGAAACAAGCAGAGGCGAATCTTTCCGTTCCAATACCACGACAACATTACGAGGGGAAAAGGCAGATAAGGCCCACATTCAGGAAAACATGTAAATGCGCTTACCCAAAGACTTCACGTCCTCATTTTTTCTCCTTTCTTACCCCTTCCATCAATCTTCCCTCTCCTCACTCCTTTCACTTTTTTACTACTTAATTTGCCATTCCCAAGAATCTCCACCACTGAAAATGACAGTATTTACAGAAGTTCATGACAGCTACTCTGCTCATGTGCTACACTGTTGTCTTATCTCCACTGTAAAGTCTTGGCACAGTGTTTTTCTGTTATTGCACAGAACCCATCACAACCTGGATCCCAGCCGTGGTGGGTGCCTTGCACTAACACCATAAATACAGGGAAAATAAAGAGCAAATTCTACTTTGTAAAACATACCAGGTGCCAGCTCCCACGCTGGGGCTTCACTGACAACCGCTTAACGAAAAAACAAAAGGCAAACTGATAGCAGGGACAGATTGTCCCTTCCCTGTTGAGTGCCATTCCGCACGCTCGATGGCAGACGCAACAGGCCTCCACGCACGATGTCGGGCTCTGCAGGAGAGATGCGCATCAAAACGGATGCACGTTGCCGGCAGGATCCCTTTGGAAATGTAAAGTTGCAAGGGCAGAGGTGCAGAGTAAAGGTGCAGTAAAGTAAAGGTGCAGAGGGCAGGTAAATCAGAGAACACTGAGTTGTCAGGGTCTGGAGAAAGCCAACTGTAGGAAAACACACCAAGCACGCAGACACGGAGTCTGCCACGTAAAGCTGCTGTCTCTTGTTCTTCCCCCATCACCCACATACGCTGCTGGGCTACTCTAGATTTTGCAGTGTCTGACAACAAAATGGGCAAGCTTCATGCTCCCAGGGGAAACGTTCAGGGCCTCTCCCGACGACTTCCGCCTGGTAAAATGGTTTGAGAACCTTTTTTAAAAACTAAACCATCGATGAAGTAGTCCTGTCGCACGCACTGGGAAAATCTTTAAGAAATAGAAAAAGTCATTACTTACTGAGGTTGCCGATGTGGCTTCTTCAGTTTGTGTAACACCAGTTATCTGGCTCCTTGGGGTCTACGTAAGGAAGGAAAAGGCTTGTCAAGGAAGGAATTAGGAAATCACACTATCAGCCAAATCAGAACAGATCCCAGAAATCCTTAATCCTGCTCCTGTGATTTAGTAACTATTAGACCTTTCTGTAGTGAATGTTTTATGTTGGCCACAATAAAGGGGTGGAAACAGCAGACGGGGGGGGTAGGATACTTTTCGTTGCCTCTGTGTGTGCATCCATGTCGCTTCAAGGATCTCTGGTCTTCGCCAGCCAAGATAGGAATCGTGCTTGTCCTTACTTCAGACTTTGGTGCTACAATCATCTGTCACTGTTGACAGACCTGTTCACACCAGGTCTAACTGGATCCAAATCTTGCACTGCTTCCTTTAGGAGCTGTGACCTGAAGGCAGAGACATGAAACAGCCTTTCCAGAACCAAGTGTAGTTTCATCTCAACAGTGACAATGCAATCGTAACTAGAAAAGTGTTTTACTTAATAAATACTCTACCAGTTTCTGTCTTATCTAAAATTTTGGTAGACTTGTCCGCTCATTTCCTTCTGCTGCATGATGTGTGCAGCCTGCTTTCGTCTATGTATCTGTGGTGCTCTGTTTACTTCCATCTCCATCACCATGTTTCTGAATCCCACCTGTATTTTCCTCTGGAATATAGAGCAGAAGAAATTCAGATGTAAATATTACAGGGACTGACATCTTCTAGTTACCAAGAAAGGTGCTTTTGTGAAGGTGGGGCGTCCCTCTCTTTTGCGTACTGTCAGGAATTTAACCCCTGGCTGCCATTTAACTCATCAACATAAAACATATTACAGGTAACTTGCAGGTCCTTAACATACCAAGTTTCCCGACGGCTCACCACAAAGAGCCTCTGCTGGCTGGATGCTTCACAGCATGGGCCAAGGAGGCCAGCAGAAGCAGCTTTAGGCTTAGAGGAGCAGCCCTTGGGAAACACCCAAGCGCATCAGGAATATACAAGGAAAATGTTTTCAGAGACTTCGCTCTTCTGCCTTTCATGCACAGCTAATACACATACTTGTCGTCAATGAATTTACACATACTACGTATGTTTCTAGTACTGTATGCGTGATTAATAATAAGCTAGTTATAAGATACTGATTTCATCTGAGAGTTGAGAAATTCCTGAAAGGTTTGTAACTGGGCAGCGATCAAATTTCACTGTACCCATGCTTTAATTTATTCTTCCCACACAGTACAAATTAACTGCTGGCAGGAAAGTAGTTCACTATAGGGCAGAGCTACCCTACGATTACTAGGTTTAACAGAGACCTCGGAAAGGTCTGTGAACAAAGTTACTGCGTGTGTGACAGCAGCCTTTGCTTCTGGTTCAGCTGCATAGGGATCACACAAAGTAAGTGCATCGGACAGGCCAGGCTGGGATTTGCGTTTAGAACACTGTTTGACTTCTAGATTTGGGACAATGACTTTTTAGGAGATGAGAGATTTGTCTACAGAACTTGGTTTTTACTTCTGAGGAAATTACTACATTTAACTGTTACGGGAACAGCAGCAAAAACGTTCTTCCTTCTGAAATGTGGTCCTGCTTGACTCCCATGTTTTTGACACTCTCCAGCTAAATAATCGCAGTCCTCATGAACTGTAAGCCACACATACCCGCACATGCCTCTACATGCATGTCATAATTGTGATATAGATCATGTAGTACGTTTTAAAATTCCACATATACCATATTCCTCATCATTTGACCTATACCCAAATTAGCAAGTGCAGAGGCTCACACCCATCAGCTACTTCTGGTTTGGTTTGCCGCTTCCCTGACTCATCAGCTGCTCCTGAATATACAGCCTCGTGACTCAGAGGCTCTACACTGTGCCACCTGCGGAGGAGGACACAGCGTTGCTTCAGGCCACCTTTTCCTTACTGTTCTTTTCACCCAGATTTCTCTCCTCACTCAACTCCACTCATCCAGACTTCACCTTGAACCTAACCAGCCCCCATACCCTTCTCCCCACTGCATCCAGCACCAACCCACGCTAAGTCCTCTTCACTCAGCTGTACATCGCCACTGCCACAAAGCAATGCTAGAGCCCTCGTGCCAAGGAACCACGCGAGGGGGTGGGCGATGGAGGAAATATGTTGTGGGGTGGGAGAATGTCACTAGTGGCCGTGTAAGATAGGCTATGACTGGCACCAAGCTGTGAAAGAGAGATCTTGCTAGGAAAGGAAGGAGAGGAAGCTGCAGGGCACGCACTGGAACGTACGGGAGACTCTGGCATGTGGCACGGTCTGGATAACCTAAACAGTGTAACAAGTTTGCTGAGGACGGCTTGCTTGTGGTGCCAAGCCCATCTAATCGCTACATCTCCTACTGTCCAAGCTTTACTACCTGAAATCCAGTTACAGCTGCTAGACTGCATATTCCTCCAATGCAGATTGCAACAGCCAACAACCAAGTGCTTGATCTTACACTCTTGCGCATTAAGTCCTACTCTCCACCCGCTTTCTGCCCCGAGGACACCTCAGGAGCCATTCTGGGTTCGACAGGTAGAGCCCAGGGAGACTGACTGAACTTCTCCAAGCCCTCAGTTTTCTATACAGTCCTGAAGCAGCTCCAGGACCAACCAGGTTTCCTTGTCCCGTGGCCGATGAGCACTGCGAACAGCCCTGGACTACTGGGAATACCCTCTGCGTGCCAAGGGACAAGCACAAGTGCAGCAGCACGCAGGGAGGAACCACCCTCGGTTATTTCACTCTCATTTGAAAGACGGCATCTTTCCAGAGTTAAAGACAATATAGTTACTTTTCTTCCTTGAAGCGAGCATCCATCCAGCACTTGAAATGCAAAACCAGTCCAGGACTGTGTTCCCTCTTGCCGTATAAACCTGCTGCCCCCTCATTATTACTCACAAACAGGACGCCAACAACGTCTGCATCACCGTAAAAATATACCTCCCACCTTATTCTAGGGAAAGCTGTAAGGGGCCGGAAGGTTTCTGAGACACCTTGCTAACACGGTCAGGTTAGTCACACAGGTCAGTTACCAGTCCCACACTTTGCCAGCAATATAAGACACTGGAGAGCTGAGGCTTTACCCTCCAGCCTTGAAAACATCTCATGATAACCCTGAACACGACAGAAATAGTGAAGAATCTCACATTCGAACAGAATAAATGGTGATCATACATTTTTTCCTATATTATGATACATAGAGCTCCTAAAAAACTGAGGATTAGCCTACAACTGCCATTGGGACTTCAGGGCCCAAATGCCGCAGCAGCGGATGAAAACTCAAGGCCTCTGATTTGACAGGAGCTTTGTACGTAGCGCAAAAGTGCAAAGCGAATCACAAGTCAACTTATTTTCTAGCGCTGCCAAGTGCATCTGTTTACTTCGGCATTTGCTGGCGGGAAGGGAGGGGACAGCGAGAAAGACCTGTTATGTTTATTTGCCTTATTTTGGATTCAGCCTGACCAGCACAGGCTGAACGATCCACACCCAGTTTTAAGTGAACCGTTCTACAGAGGGCGCATTTAAAATTAGCAAAGCAATGGCACGCATTTGAATGACCTGCGAGCCACATTCCACATGAACACCACTCTGACATTACAAAGGCGAAGGATGCTCCACTGGAACACGATAGGACAGACTCTGGGGACGCGGATTGGAAATGTGTTGTTGCCACATCCATGCTCAGCACTCCACATCATTCTTCTTTTGAAGTAAAAGACAAACTTTCCATATACTTCTGAGGGACCAGGTGACTCAGTACTTTTGCAAATCCCATTGCAATGCTCTAGGAGTCTTGTTTTTTTCTTTTCTTAGCCTACGCTCAACTTCTTATTGATCTGAAAGAATTCAAGAGCAGGTTCTGGAGCTTAAAATGTATGCTGCTGCACTAAAACCTAGATGCACGCTCCCTCTACATACTGTTTTACTGAGTAGAAGTGGGGGTCTGGCATAGTAAGCAAGGGATTTTTACAGTCTCTGCCAACTGCAGTGGACTGTGCCTGTGCATTTGAGGGAGGCTGCGGACCTACAATCAGTGTCTGCTTTGTTTTGAGCCTGTCTTATGTCACAGGCTGGTATCTTCCCTCATTCCTGAAATAAACATAGGTATTGAAGGCTGCAATTAGACGAATTTGCTAGCCTGCATTACGTTATTATTTACTCAGGCAAACAACTAGCTCTAATTAAAATTCTGAAATGTAAGTATCTTTTAGCAGGCGGCGCCAGTGGAGCGAGAGCAGCACAGCCGAGCTCTCTGGAGTCTTAACCATGCACAAATCCTGCAGTCTCGGTCCTCAAGTGCACCGCGCCTATTGGCACAGATGAGGAAAGACACCAAAATGCCTCCCATTGGGAGCCTCTTCCCGATTCCCAGTGTCCACGGCACTTAAATGCACACTTGGGAGACAGAAATGAGACTAGAATGAGTCATTCTTAGCCCCTAGCCCTCCTCCCAGCTAGTCAGCGGCAGCCTTTAGTAAAGAAATGCTTTATGTGTCGGGCTTGACACAAACAGCTCGTGTCTACCAGCTTACACAATGAGGCTGTGTGTGTGACAGCCCTCGGCTCCTGTGCCGGGGCAGGGCAACACTAGCTGAAGGCACGATAGGCACTAGCTTCCCTGGAAATGTGCCGGACGGCGGAGGTCTGAAGTGACCAGTGCAGGAAAAGGACGGAGGAAACGATGTTCAAAGAGCCCAGACCGGGGAGTTAAAGAAACGAGGGAGCTCCTAGGGGCCTAATCCTGGTAAGGAAGCCTATGGCATCTCCTTCCTGTGGTGCCCTTAGGAACAAATTGTCCCCTTCGGCGGATGTGGTCTGTCACCCAGCCCCACCGGAGGAGGTGCAGAGACATGCAGTAGAAGATGAGTGGCTCAGAATCACCGCCCCTCAGTCCGCCCGTTGAATGGAAAGCTTTGGCACCACGATGTGACCGGCACCGGCGCTTATAGCGGGGTTTTATTCTAGTACAGTGAATAAAGTTCACCAACTGGTTGGATGGGCAGGTCGCCAGCCTCCCTCTAGGAGTACAACCTTCACAGCTGTTGACGGCAAAGCTGCGCTCAATTTTTTTGCACCATTTTTTCAACGCAAAAGAGGCACTGAGAAAAAAACATTGCGGGGGAAGGAGAGAGCGAATGCTGCCCAAGAACCTACTGCACTGCCTGTCCACCTCCACCTTCCTCAGGAAGGCAAAGGACCCAGCACACTTTTGCTATTTCTAGGCCCATGCATCTTGCAGAATCTAGCTCATCTGTCCCCGTTCCTCGTCAGACCCAGCCGCAGTGCAGCGTTGCACTTAGTTGTGCCTGCCGGCCTCGATTTCGATTATTTAATACCTTATAGCCAAAAGCAGTGCTGGTCCCTAGGATGGGAACCATTAAGCTAGACCTTCAGCGCAGTCCGCAACACCGTGTAGAGGCGAGCTGTAACCCTTGACGCTGCAGTCAGGGGAAAAGCAGGGAATACTTTGGGGAAGCAAAAAAAAAAATCACACCCCTGGTTGGTTCTAGCATGCGACCCGGGTCTCAGCATGGTGTCACTGCATCAAGTGCTGCCTTATTAAGCACAAATCACTGTCTCATGTCTCGCCTTTTCCTCTAACATGAGTGGGTGGGAAAGGACTTCATGCTTTCTCCTGTCATCAGACCAAAGCAGCACATGACCAAGTGACCAATGACCTCCTCCTTCAAACATTTAACTCAGGAAAGAGGAACTTGCGGGAACAGTTTCAGAATAGGGCGTGTAGATTTGATGTCAGCAAAACTGTATTTCAATAAAGATACCCCCACGCAACTCTGTGATACCAGACCTGTAATCAAGCCCGGTCGGGTCGTGAAGACAAACACTCTACCACGAGAGCTTACAGACCATTTGGGAGAATCCTTTCCCAAGAGAGCTGTAGAGTGTGGTAAGCAGCAAGGCAGCACAGAAAAAAAAAAAAAAAAGGAAAATTCAGGCAATCGAGAGCTTAATTTTGAATTCGATCATGTGATTTATAAAATGATCTAATCTCTTGCAGCTTTCAGGAAAGCATCATCTCAACTAAGGGGGCATGAACACCCATATTCAGAAATTGTATAAAGGTTTGGCCGCCTGCTGAAGATGAAGAGGATCTTAACCTCCTGAGAATGAAATACTTGCACTCACTGATACATGAAAAAGTGTTGAAGAATAAATACCAGGCTGGGGGTGAGAAAAGTGCTCGGCAAAAGAAAGCAAGCTCACCTGCAGCCCTCTGTGACTTATTTCTGTTCCGCTCCTCTACATGTCCGTGGCTCGTGTGATACTTCATTTAGATAAACTTCAGACAAAGCTTAACAAAATCCTTCTTTAGAAAGGCAGATTGTTACGCCTGGCACTGAATCCAAGGGAAGATTTAAGACGGTATACAAAAGCCACATTTCTATGAGCCTGCTGATGACACCAGTGGCACGGCTTTAAAGGCTCCTTCAATTATGACAAAAAGCTTCATTACACAGTAAATAAACATCACAGCTAGGCCAAGAGAATACATGTGGGATGCTCCAGCTGAAAAAAGTAATTTGCCTGTAAAGCTTGCCAACACGGGTTACACGCTGTAAGGAAGAGTGTAAAACGATACCTCACTCTACAGCAGCTCCCTGGTGAGCGTCCTCTCAAAAGCTGTTCTTTCCCAGGAGCTAAGACCACATTTCTGGTATTTTCTCCGAATCAACTGTTTTCTATCTCCAACTTAGAAGAAAATACCGGCCAGTTACAAGCACAGATTTCCTTTTTTTTTTTTTTTATTACAAAACTCAAGCTTGTATTTTTCTTCTCAGTGCTTTTCAGACTTTGGACTTTGATAAATTTCTCTGTTAAACGTTGTTTCAAAATAAATATTTGGATGTCTTTTATGCTGCATTTTTCTACGGGCCTGACAACATAAAGAATCTACATGGAAGTCAAAGCATAATATCTCCAGGACATTAGACAACTATGACAGTCTAGCAGCATGAATTTGCTGGAACATTTTATTTACGATTCAGTTTCTAAGAGCTACTGGGTACCGCAACTTCAGTGAACCCTAAGATGAGCTTGAGACACTTAACTTTTCACAGATTTCAGCCAAATATATTATACGATGTTTTATGCTTTGGGGTCTATGCTGCTCCCCATCACTGGCAAAAAAACATAGTATGACAGAATAATGCCATATTATTGTTTCAGCCTATTTCTGTACAGTATACTGACCCTGCTACTCTGCTGCATGCCGAACTTCCACTGAAGAACAAAGGCATTTCACAATATCTCTAAAGGGTGCAGAGATTAAAATATTGTGCACAGGGAAATACTTAATTGAGCAAGATCTATAGATCTGCAACTCTGATCCCTTTCTACTGGGCTCCAAGAGGAGATTTCCAGTGGTTCAGTGTTTCTTTTTCTCTGCCTTGCAGTGTCTTGTATTTTCTCCCTCCTCCTTCAAATCCTTAGAAGGGATTTGATTCTAACCTAGGAGGAAGGTAAAAAGCATCAGGCACCAATCATGAAATGGCATATGAAATGCAACTGTACCAGCTACAGAAAAGGAGAACGGAGAACAACAAAACAGAAAGGCTGACTTTCAAAGAGAGTGACTAATGAACTGGAAAAAAATGGCAAATAATTGCTCATGGGAAAGAAATCTACAAGGAAAAGGGATTTAGGGAAAGGTGTCATTCCTTGATATTACCGGCACAGTACACAAGTTCCTAGAAAGCAGAGGAAATGCAGGAAGAGAGCGGCCTGGGCAAGCAATAAGCTCTACGTCAAGAAGGAATTTCGGAAATGCAGGAAGTGGTTAAGTTAGGTATGGTTAAGCAGGAAAGAACAGCATTAGACCTGTTCGATGTTTTGAGTCAGCTAAGCGAGGATGAAATGCATTATAATATGGAAAAATAGTAGAATGAACTCAGAAACACAAGCTGTTTCCTTGAAAATTAATTGCAAACCTACGTACTTCTGAAGAATCTATTCAATTTGCAGATGGCACCCCGTTAGAAAACACTACAGAGATGTTGAAGGGCTTCAAATGGATTCAAAATGACCCTGACAAGTTGGACAAACCTGGAAAATGAGGAGGTGAAAAAAACAGAGCCAAATGACTTCTCCCAAGCAGAACTTCTCGGCTGTGCAAATACAGAGTGAGGAACAACTGGCCAGGCAGGAGTTCAGCCAGGGAACGACACGGGGATTTTAGCAGACTGTAAATGTCAGCAACGTCCTGGTTGTGGGGAAAAAAAAAAAAAAAAGAAGCATCCTACCATGAGAATAAAGACGAACATGAGATAACCCTCTGTACTGCTCAGTCTGGGTAAGACCACCTCCGGGGGTGACGTCTGCGTCCAGGTTTGGTTACTGTTCTTTAAGAAAGATGTAAACAAGTTCAAAAGAAAAAGGGGAGAGCTACAGGAATGATTACACACCTACGACCAACGTGCCAAGATGGAGCAAACTGAGTTTCTAAAACAGGTAAGAGATAACTGAGGACATGCATGAGAAGGTCCAATTAAGTACAAGAGTGATAAAAAGAAACTAGAAATACCTGGCTTCCCATGTCTCTTTGGGACAAGGTAAGCGAGTTCAGGGGAAGCAGGCAGATTTAGATTAAAAACTAGCAATGACTTTCTAACAGAAAGGACAGTTAAATAATGAAATACATCATCCCGAAGGCACTGGTTTATCCCTCTTTCAAGATCAGCTTACACAGTCATCGGCAGGCTGATGTTGTCTGATGGCAGAAGGGTAAAACAGACCAGCACTTCTTGATTGATAAGGTAAAAAGTTTTTCTGAAGAGAATCCGCAGACCTTCTTGTATTTTACAATTACTTTGATGGCTATGCAGAACAAAGCCCTTAAGATATATCTAAGCTTTACTGTCTTACGATACTTTGTTTTTACTATTAGAATTATAAACATTCGAATTTGTAACTGGCAGTAGTTGCAAACCTGTGCCTGCTGACAGGCAGAAACACACCTGCCATCCATGTGGGTGTTGGAGGGGGCGAGGTTAAAAATAAATGCATTCATGGACGACCTCCAGGCCACCGGCAGCCTGCAGACACCAGCCCGAAACTGGACTCCTGAGGTCCCTTTCAGCCTATTGCCTTTGATTCTTTGGACACAAGGAAAGGCTCTGACGATGCCTGGCTTCCCTTCACCATGACTGTAAGCCATATAGACACACACGCTGATTCACTATGAGAAACAACTTCCCCCCCTCTTCACTGGCTGCCTTCCAGATTTTAATGGCTGATACTGTAAAGCTGGTCTGGATCTGAGGTATCCTCATTATTAACCACTCTGAAGACCGGTTCTGAGGACGGCACTCCCATCGGTTCTAATCCGCCTGCTCCTCTGCTCTCCCTACATTCTTCAGTGTCTTACTGCAGAAAGCAACTTTTTGGTCACCAATCTAGGACAGAAGGTATGGAAAACATCGTTCTTCAAAAGCTAATAGCCAGTGAGAGAAACCAGCTCTTCACTGCCTGGCAACGAAGAGCTTTTACTGTCAGACACGCTCCTCATGTGCCCCCTGCTGGCTCCTGTGAAATGTTGCACGGAGAAGAGCGTCCAGTGTTCACAGCCGAGATACCACCCGCAATTAATATTGTGGGTGCAGGATGGTACAGAAAGACAGTCAGGGTTACGGTTTCTTCCCAGAGTGCGACGCAGGTCCAAAGCAGATGAATACTTTGCCCTTCCCATTTTTATACCTGGTTGGGTGGGGACCCAACGCAGAAAGCGTCAAGGAACTGTCAAGAAAACCTCCATGTCAGCCGAGACGTGAATTTTAGATTTTAACCTGGCTTCTAGGGAAAGCTACTTTAGACTAGGCTTTGTGATCTACGGTTAAGAGATCTATGAAACGATGCAGTTCCTCTTCCCATCTCCTTATAGCTCTGCCTTTGGGCACATCTTCTCACTGGGGACAGGAAGAAGAGATGAACAAAATACCTTACTTCCCTTCTTGCTTCCACAGCTCCACCTGTGCTTCTCCCTTCTCGCTATATCCCCTACTTGCCTCCCTCCACTCTACTGTGCATCCTCTTTTACTACAGAGATATATTCCCAAGCGAATCTGACCATTTCCAGTTAAATTGCCTACTCCTTTGGCTGCAAAGTAAAAACTCACTAGCAAATGGTTGAGTTAGAAAACAAGAAGAGTGGACAGGACAGAAGTCTTCTGTCCAGTATTCTTCACACTGAAAGAATCAGTGGTGCTGAACATGATTATACGTTACTGCTACTGCAAGAGGTAACTACCAAAGCACGCTTACGCAGCACTAGTATTTGGTATCTACTCTATCAATAGGAAATACGATTAAGAGAGAAACTACACATTTATTCTGTATTTTTCAGGCATCACAGCAGCTCAAAGTTGTTAAAAGCAGATATGGCCGCCCGATACCTTGACCCGAAAACATGGAAAAAGCAAAATGTGGGCGCACCTCTAATGGATCTGAAAGAAACAGGCTTGGTTTTTCACTCTGTGACAGCGAGAATCCACAGTGGAAGGCCCGGCAACGAGCAAACACCGACAGCTCTTATTATCAGAAAGCTGCTACCTGCATCCAGCCTCACCTGTGACCTGTTCTCCTTTCCCCCCTCGACAGAGCTTCGTAAAAGCACCAGTGGGCTTTTTACGCATGCTGTCCTTATGCTGAAGGAGAGCTCTCTGCAAACCTCCATAGAGCTTCCCCCGCCGCACTCTCATTCTCAAGTTGCATCTGGAACTTCCGGATGCCCCCACAGTACTGCCACAGGGAGTAACAGGGCTCCTTAACTTGCATTTCTTTTGTGCTTGTTCATGTTTCCATTTTGCTCTATTATAAAAGTAAAACTGGAAGAAGTACTGTACGCACACAAGGCTTGCGTAAGAGCAGTACTCTCCAACATCCCTAATATAGCAGCTGTGGATACCGTGGATCCAGGTGGATCCTGGCCAGGAACCGGGGTCGAAAGTGCTCCCTAAATAGCATCCCCTACCGCCACTGTCAGAGCCAGAAGAGTGGGATGGATGCACCACGGGTCTGAATCAGCGGGGCGTTCCTCACTCGCTCTTAAACTACAGCTGAGATTCCCTGTCACCACAGTAGATGGCACAGCCTACAGAATAAAATTCAGAAAGTTCATTTGAGATAGTGCACGCGGGCCAGGACTTCCTAAAAACAGATACGGCTGTAGAGTTGTTTGTAGAACTGTAATAGTAAGTACCCAACCTACTGTTTGGCTTTTGAAAAGTGAAAAGGGGGCAGGTTTGAGCCTCCTGATCTTAGGCTAGTCAGCTGGCTGGTAGTTCTGCAAAGTCACACGTAGCTTTTCCAAATAGAGTCCGGCAACTGCTATCACATTTACTGAATAAACAATGGTGCAATGAAGCCTCAGTGTTCACAGAACACTGATTTCCAACCTAATGCCACGTCAGAAACGACTGCATGAACCAACTAAAATCTTGAATTAATTAGAAGGAGAATTGGTAGTGTCCCTGAGACTTCGAGAAGCTGTTTCCTTGCCCCTTTATCGTACTGTTGCTTTGTTTGGTTCAAATGAAAGTTTAAAAAAATACAAGGTACATTTTGGAGCATTTCTGTTAATCTGCTTCGGAGGTTCTCTTAGGAAGCAGAGGTCTCCATGTTCTACGGGATGTGAGCATTTCAAGAATTCCTAGAAAGGAAGGGCTACCAAAAACCAGGGGTAAGTTACCGTCTGCAATGGTCTCTGCATTTGCTTCAGAACAGGAACCTCAGTCCTCAGCATCCTGTGAGCTCTCGGGCCATGACTCTTCTCGCTTCTGTCCTGCATCTCTGCTTCTAACACTTGATCAGTGATCAGTGACTCCGGAATTTCGGCCTTTGTATTCGCCAAGAACCCTGTTTTTAAAAAAGGAAATAGAAAATAAATTATGGACATGCTAAAAGGAGTTCCAAAGCACAAATTCACTGCTACCTGGACAGGGTATCATTGTTACAATCCTGGCTGAGCCACCTAAGACTAGTTACGTTCAGCATAAATCCACATTGCCCCTGAAAGCGAAAGGTGTGCCTTTCCTTTAGCCACCCATTCCTGTTTTCTCCCCTCTGCTGGCGCAAGTATTTGTGTGGATGAAAAGAAACATTTTTTAAAAATTTTCTGCATTAATTTTCAGCTGGATCAGCTGGATGAAAGCGAAGGCCTGCACAAAACAGGCAGTGAGGACAGGGGAGCCGAAGGGTCAGACAACTTTACTGCAGCAGTGTGGATTTATGCTGGACTAAAGTGCAATCCTGCCAGGAGGTTTGCAAATTATGAAGCCTTTTAAGGTCTGGCCACCCCCATGCAGCCACCATGATCATAATCATTGATTACTTGCTCACAAAAACCTCCCTCACCTCCAAACTGTGGCTGTTCCACAGCAGGTTGCAAGGACGGCCCTGGCCTAGGAGCCCACAGCACTCAAAGCGCATTTGCATCAGCGGATGCTGATGGCCCCTGGAAGCGACTGAGCAAAAATAGCACATACCCTCTGGGGACTACGTAGGACTTGCGCTGGAATCTGGGATCTGGGTTACAAAACTGTCCTTCCCTGCCTGGCTGTGCAGCAAACTTGTCTCTGGTGGGTTCTTTGTGACTCCCTCTTTTTGTAGTCATTCAAATGCATCACTAGCAACAACAATTACTATCTGAGTACTCACTCAAAGCAATCCGTTCTTTGCTTTAGTTTCTTCTGCAGGTACTGGATGAAAAAGAATCTGGCAACAGAAGAGACACGTATGAGCATGGAAGGTGAATAGAACCAGAGGAAACTTTTGCTCTTTTCTTGCTCATTAAAGCAGCACCTTGTCTTTCATCACGTGTATTTTTTCTGTCTTCAAAATAAACTGTTCCTTAAGGATTTCTGTAATGATCACTTCTACATGTTTTAGTTTGGTGTCTCTTCCTTCCTAAGCTGTTTCATCAAATATATTTAGGAAAAAAAATAGTGGGCTTCGCAGCTCCAAACACTGCCTCTTCATCTGTGCTGAGGGCTGGCAGAAGGATGCTCTTTTAGTGTAATGATACAATAATTAATGATTTTTGTCCGCTCTGCTTCAGGGAGATGACTAGGAATCTTAAATTGCAGTACACACATACTACCTAAGGAACAGCAGCATGTAGGAGCCTTAACTGATAATCCCAGCTGAGCAAAGTGGTGTACAAATACAGAGCATGGGACTGTCTCTGTTTTGAAGGTGCGAAAAAAGGAGCAGAAGTAAATGAAAATATCACCGACTATGCAAAGAATTCCAGCAGTTAACACAACCCATTACAGTCAAGTGTCTGTTTTAAATGGCAAGGCTAAGCCGCACCTCGAAGCCTCAACAGTGGTAAGAGAGTGCACCCAAAGCCACAGCCACTGAGAAAGAGCCCAGGCAGGTCCTAGATTCTCAGCTCTTCTCTTTCACTTTATTATTGAGCAGAAGATCTGAGCGGTGCATGTTTAGCACATGCCTGAACGCATCCCGCACATCAAAGTACCAAAATAGGTATTTTTGCTTAAGCACAAGCTCAGCACTTCGTTGGAGGAGGGCTTCACAGAAGGTGGCTTAGCTACCGTGGTAAGCAAAGAAAGGAAAACTATTTAGATCATGAATTCTGTGTACTCACACAGGCCACTGTACACCACATCAGGCAGGGAGACTGCACACTTGTGCTTCTATAAATTCGAATGACATTTACTGTCCTGTTAAGCTGAGGTAGCACTGCTCTAAATGACACCGAAAGATTAAGAAGTTCACACACTGGAAATAGACTTGCTGGGACATCCACTTAGCCATTCTCTTTTCTAACGAGATGGCGGATAAAATCTCATCAGTGGGCTTTAGAAATCAAGTAATGACAACGCCTTTGTTCAGGTAAAAAGAATAGATTTAAAGACGACAATAGACAAAAATGAATTTTTGCCTACCCTAACTCTTTCTCTGGTGTTAATCTTTGGTGTTAATAGTCTACACCGATAAACATTTTCACAGTTTGTCACTCCAGAATTACCAATTCAAATTACAAAGTCATAAGCCGCATTTACTAAATTTCTTTGTTTCCTAGTAAGATTTATCTGTATAACCTTTTAATTTTGAAACAGAATTTGACGTCATCACTTCAAAAGGAAACTCAGGTAGTAAAATGAAGGTAAACTAAAACAAACATCAAATACTCTCTGCGCTAACAGACTCTGATGTCCCCGTAGTCCAAAAAAGCTTCCTGAGCATAATACGGAAGACAGGAGAGCAGGACAACGTTAAGAAATCTAATTGTAGTCATTAGAGTATGATGCAGAAGTTACAAAATTAGTAGTAAATTCATCTCACTTCTCAGGGATACCAGAGAAAGTCTGGATTTTCATCAGTACAAGCATTAAAAGTACAAGCAAATGAATCACCCTCAGCACACCTGTTAGAGCATATAAATCTAAGTCCACTGGTTCTGCTAGAATGAAACTTCATAAACCTCTGCAGTTACTACAGCTCCAATGCTTGCTTTCACGCAACAATAGTCAAGACACTCAAGCATTCAGTTCTCAACTTTTGCACGTCATCTCCCTTCATTTTTGCGTTATCTGTGGCTCAAAACACTTGCAGCGCGGCGACCTTGCGCAGAGCGTAGAGGCAAAATGAGGAAAGAGAAGAGAAAAAAGGGAGCGATGGCAAAGAGGGGGGATGTGGAGGAAGAGAAAGCAAGCCTTTCAACTTTTTCCTCACCTAACTTGCGACTTTTTTTTCACTCCGCCCTGCCTTTTCCCTCCCTCCGGCCCCCGCCAGGCGCCATTGGGAGCCCCCTCCCGCCCCGGGGGCGGCTCCTCCCCGGGACCGGCGCCCGCCTTAAAGCGGCTCCGGGC
>VYZM01005613.1:592582-627004 GCA_013398915.1 Dromas ardeola | reverse complement strand
CGCCTGGCTGTGGTACGGCGACGGGCGAGGCGAGGAGGGAGGCGGCGAGGGGGCCCCGCAGGCGAGGGGCGAAGCGGAGGCGGCCAGAGGTACCGAGCGGGGTGGTGCGGAGTGGGCGGTGGGTCGGGGTCTGCCCGAGCCTGCAAGCGAGGGTTTGGGTGTGCTGCCGCTGGGATTATCAGCCTTGTTTAAACCATGCCTGTTTGGATAACGTCGTTTTTAGAGGTGAGCGGCGAGCAAGCGCTGCTGGAGAGCAAGGCTGCTGCCCCGGCCCGCCCTCGGAAGGCAGGAGAGGATCTGACGGCTGCTCCAAGGAAAGAGCTTAACCATCTTCCAAGCAGCGGAGCTTCAGCCAAACCCCTGGAGATGGAGCCGCTGCTCCCCAAGGAGGGTGCCACCGACTCCAGGGAGCATCCAGCTGATAGGCACGGCAGCCAGGCAAGCAAGTTGAGAGCCCAGATGGGACAGGCAAATGATGGATGGTGCATGATGAACGTGGCAGGAGCCTCGGATGGTGGTTGTAAGGCCAGAAGCGAGAACCAGGCAGGTGAGCCAGCCCAGAGCGTGGACCATGAAGAGTGGGAAGATCTTTCTGAGCAGCTGGCCTGGGAGGAGGCTGGCAAGACTAGCAGCATGGAAGACCCTGACAGCAAGGAATGGGAACAAGGAGACTGCCCCGATGGAGACTCGAGAGCAAAGAGAGTTGCAGCTGTGCCCCCCATGTTTCAAAATATCCACGTGACTTTCCGCGTACACTACATCACCCACTCTGACGCGCAGCTGATTGGAGTTACTGGTGACCACGAGTGTCTTGGCCAGTGGCACAGCTACGTTCCCCTCAGGTACGACAAGGATGGCTTCTGGTCTGAATCCATTAGTCTGCCAGTAGACACCAAAGTGGAGTGGAAATTTATCTTGGTGGAGAACGGGAAGGTCAGACGTTGGGAAGAATGCGGTAATAGGACCCTGGTGACTGAACATGAAGATAAAATTGTTCATCGGTGGTGGGGACACCATTAATGGGATTTTGGAAGCCGCTTATCCGATGACAAACCTGCTTAGATTAATCACAGAGCCCCTAAACTTCACCCCCTCTTCAGCAGGAGACCTCCTCCAATGCAGAGCTCTCAAAACCCCATCTCAAACCGCGTTAAACTGCTTGAGCAGCAGATCTCTGCCATCCCCTTTAGGAAATCGTGTGGCAACCTGACCAATCAACTTCCAACGCGTTCAGAAGATGTGCAAGGTAGGCGATGAAGGCACGAGCAGCATTCCAAACAGCTGCCTGTCCAGGGAGATCTGGCCCCTGGACTTGAGTTTGCATTGCTTTGAGTGGGGCTATGGGATACATCTTTGTCCCGACTGCTTAGGGCTTTTGAAGCATACGAGCAAGTGTGGTTACCTACACTGTAGTAGCAACTTAAGTGTTCTTAACTTATGTATTAATAAACAATAAACACTTTCAGACGGACAGTCCATTACAACTTGACCAGTGAACTGATTCATTTTAATAACTTGTGATGGAAGCGAGTCACCGGCCCTGCGATCCTAGTGCTAAAGAAATCCTGAATAGCGGCTGGTGCTCTTTGGAATAACAAAGTTTGATCCCAAAACCACTTTATTCTCTACCCCCTACTCTCCAGGCAGCACCTCGGCTCAAAGGAAGGCTTGGCAGATGGGTTTTTAGTCAGATGATCCTGCTGAGAGGAGAGCAAAGGTCAGAAAGGGCTGTCTGGGCTTAATCAGTTACTTCGTGGGGGTGGGATCAGGCTTTAAAAAAACCCTGGACTAGGGAACAGGATTGTTTCTGAAACAAAGTTAGGTGGTATATTCCTCCGACCTAGGAACAACACCACAGTACTGTTAGCAACTACTAAGCTTAAACTTCTATGTGGTTTTTTTAAGACTAGGTTTTTCAACAGAAATGTATTTTAAATTGTGGCCTTCCGGTAAGACAGATGAAGTAGAATACTTTCAGCTTCAACCAGCTGATATTTTTGTGGATGAGAGAAGCAGAAAGCTGCTCTGCTTTTCCTCTTTTTGATTACAAGTAGATGCTGCCGCTTCAGCAAGCTCCTCTTTCCATCATAAGGAACCTAGCTCTAGCTTACAAGCCTCTCCTCCCTCAACTGAACTTGGTCTGAACATCAAAAGCACGCTGCTGATCTAATTGCCTCTGCTAATTCTCTCCTACTTTGCGTGGGGGAGCAGTCTGAGTATGTGAAATTTTGGTGATGGACCGGGAGCTTCAGAGGCTTACCTCCTGCATCTAATGGCTAATGGACATCTTGTTGGTGGGACAATACTAGAGCTGCTGTGAAGAACAAGCGTGAAATGGTGTTATTGGGACTTCAGCAGCAGCTCTTTCGTGAAACAAAGCCACTGAGAGTGGGCTGGTCCGCCTGCTCATGCAGGCACAGCCATAAAACAGTTAAAGAAAATCTTGGGGGGGCAGCAAGAGGGCGAGAGCCTAAGGCTAATGAATACCTGCACTGGCCAGTCGGAGTTTTCGTGTTCTCATGTCAGATCCATCCTCTCCTGATGGATGGAGCTGACAATGCACTAAGTGGCTGGTGCTGCTTCAGTGGTCTTAAACAGAGGCAGATGTGCACATACTACTCCTCAATTCCCTCAACGCCAAACTAATATGGGACTTAACTTACCTACTACATGAGCTTAAAAGGAAAATAGGAACTAGGTAGCATGCCCTAGGTTGAAAAATAATAAATATTTCATTTTAGGGGCTCATTTCATTTTGGGGGCTACTGCTTCACTGTAACAATTCTACTGCTTATTATGACTATTCTTGCTGTGTATAAACAGAAAGCTCTCAAGTTCAGTCCATGCCGCCAGCACTGAGTACACAAAACATTTACGTGGGTTTCAGTCAGTAACTTACAGCTTCAACCGAATAGGTAAAATTGTGTCTTGGTAGCTTAATTACATTTTTTGCACTTAGCTTTTCTAACAATAAATTTAAGCGAATAATGTACCTAGTATACAGAGGTACAGCTCATAGAGCAGTTGATCTACAGAAATCACTGAAGTCAAAGCAAAACATATTATTTCAAGCTGTTTACAATTCTTTTCCCCATTAAGGCAAGCTCGTCAAATAGTGAGATACTGGCAACTTAAAAAGCACTTGTCCAACAGTCACTGCCATTTGAGTGTATTTATACACACATCGGCTGAGAAGATTAACTGTGGTATTAGATTAAGATATTCACTAGAAAGCCACTTAACCTACACTAGAATAGATTCTCTAATGCAACGATCAACATGTTTCAAGCAGACTAACCCTGAGAAATCTCTCAAATTAAGAACAATTTTTTTTTTTTAATTAAACACGCTGCACTTCGATCCCACAGACAACGCATATAGTCCTCCTGATTACATCATCTTGCTGAGCCATCACCCAAGGTTTCTACAAAGACCTGCACTGCGCTTTTGCTATAACCTCAAAATTATTACGCCATTCAGGTTGCTGCGTGTCCAGCAGGGCCTATGCTATGTAAATTAAACGGTATTTGTATGGTTCAAGCAAGAACTCCGGATTTCAGTATTATTGGAGAGGCCGATGAGGATTTTCTCCATGTTTACAGAGGTGATTTCTCATTATTCAACAATCTGTTCACTCAGGCATGAAGGTGGATTTAAACAAAGTTGCCTCGCTGCATAAAAATGATTATGCTGGAATGGGCTGGTATCTGTCTAACGCAGTGTCTGGGCTGCGAGACCAGCGAAGCTACATGTGAGAAACAAGTTCATGTTGACATTCCTACGTGGATGTAACAGCCTAGCAGCCAGCGGCTCGGGATATCTAAAAGTAAATAATAAACTGTGTCAGTCACAGCTTGGCAAAGCCAGAAAAACTGCAACCAAAAATCTGCCTTTTAAGTTCACCTGCTCATACTGCTGACAACAAACTCCTCACAAATTAGACAATTTGATTACTTTTAGGTGGAATGCTATCTACTCCTGTTTGTGAAGTAGTTCGGTGTACAAATGCTAAATGCTGCACCTGGATGTGAAGCTGAGCAGGCAGCCTGAGGCTGGAATGGGTACTGGGCACAAACCGGTTCGTAAGGCACATAAAGAAACTTGCATTGCAACTTGTTTGCTTCCTATTCCCTTCGCAGGCGCCTTTGCAAAAACCCTGCCCATCCCACATTCTCTCTGGGAGTTAAACTTACTGTTTGGAGTCTCTCAACATGATGCATTCAAAAAAACTATCAGGCTGGCGTTATGTTTTCTCTCTAGGGGGCTGGTTGCCATCTGCGGTGTCCTGCTGTGGTCAACATTTGCCTAACGGTCCTCCTGTCATCCACCTGTGTGACACGGAATAACAAAGTGCTATTCGTGCTGCAAAGTCCAGGGGGCATATAGCTGCTCTAGGGACACGAGACCCTTTTGCCTCCCTGGGCTAATTCTTTCCCTTCCGCTGGTGGCAGGAAGCAAGCCCAGACCTGTTCCCAAATGCGCTGGATTCCAGCACAAGGATGTTAAGGTGCCTTTTTGCTTGGCAGATCTCCCTTCTCTATGGCTATTTGTACCTCTCCACCTGCTCCCTTCCGTTTTCACAGGGCTACAGTCTTTTGAAACTCTTTTTAGCTTGGCTCCTCGAACACAACTGAGAGCGCACTTTTCACTGACCTTTTCCAGCCTGCTGGGCTATGGGGTGAATACACCCTCTCATTCTCTGCACCTCACCCTTTTCTTATGAAAGCTTTGGAAGTCAAATATATATATATGTAGTGTCAAATACATATAACAAATCCAACCTCTGATACACAAGCCACATAAAAGGATCCTGTCAGTTTCAATGCAACCAATTCCTAGGAAAGGGGAGATGTCTTTATTAACATTTTGACTAAGTTTGCAACACTGTTGCAAAAAATGACAGAAGCAGTGGGAAAAAATACTAGGAAATACAGACAATTACCTGAATTAAACCCAACCAGTGTTGACAGTAACTGAGGACAGCTTAGGAACAACTCACTAATCTCTTCTTCCCCCACAAGAACACCTCAAACTAAGAAAACCCCAGCGATGTGATCTACTCCAAATACAGTTCTGTTCCTTTAAGTCATCAAACCCCAGCTTGTATCCGCACAGCTTGTGCTCACGAAGCTACTTTTGCTGAGCGGTAGCTACAAATCAGTTTGGTTTGGATTGGACAAAATCACCAGGTAAGCTCCTTGAATTCAAGCATGGCATTCCATGCTGCCACAAATCCATGGCAATAATTGCTTTTCGGAAAGCAGATAATGAGGAAAAACACGAAAACACTCGTCAAAATCTGAGTGCTATGCTTACAAAGCTAATCCCACGGCAGACCGTGGACTCTCCATTTGTACTATGAATCAAGCCAAACATCCCAACAAGCGGTGAAAACTACAAAAAAAATACCACTCGATGAGTCCATTCTGCTTAAAGGAATCATGCTGTAGCATGAAAACCATGGAGTTCTGCAGTTGTCGGTAGGCAGTTCAACATTATCTGAACATTAGCAGGAGCCACGGGCAAGTTTCCTGCTTCTATTGGAAATACTTGCCAGTTCCGGGACACCTAGATGAATCAGAATTTATTGAAATAACAACATGAAGTATGGAGGGAGGGGAAACCAATTTATTCTAGAACGAAAAAGTAAACCAAACCCAACAAATCATTTCGAAACGTTAACTTTCTAAACAACAGGACCTGAAATGGCGTGCAAGATCCAGAGCGCATGGAAGAAATACTGGAACTTGAAGCAGGGAGCAGTGCCCCGGGGACGGTGTCCCTCACAGCACACAGCTATTGAAAAAGTATGCCAGTGAAAGAGTCTGTCTTTAGAATTATTTCTACTCCTCTGTGCTTCCCACTCATTTAAAAGTAAAAAACGTGAAGAGTGTCATGGTTCCAGGCAAGAATTACAAAACTGTAAGAACTTTTATTATTAATCTTGAAAAATATAGCGTATTTTAAACACAATGTACATACGTGGAAGTAATCACTAATGTATAAGGGGTCTTCACTTTGATAGCTTTTTCTTCTTTTCCTTTGCTTTCCCTGTCTTCATTTCCTGAGTTCTGGTCATTGATGACATGGCTGAAAATAGCAGCAAGAATGGATTATCTGAACACCACCTTACGTTAAAGTAATTGGGGCCTCAGCTGCAGCCACCTGAAGCTTTCTAAAATCCTCCCGCACCTCATACTGTACTTAACAAGCCCTTACAAATGTAACTTTCGTTTGCAGTTCTTTATATGCAGGGCCTTAACAGAAAAGGTAAACCTAGTTACAAACAGGCACCACCTCACCTGCTTTGCGAAGCCAAAGCACCAAACGCTGGAGTAAGGGGGAAATGCTACTATTGATTTCACAATCTCTCTTAGGGGATGGCGTGCAATCAATACCTTCGGTCCAACGCTCATGGAAAGGAATCTCTTTTATATACTAACTCTTGATATATTACAGATATGAAGATATATTTTTATGTGGATATAAAAACCAGGCAAACTGAAGATGTTAATGGATGGCAAAGAATAAAAATGAGAACACACATCAATTACAAATGATTTGATTAGTTTTACTTAAATCAGGCCACTCGTATGTCCCTGACACGTGTGCACTGTATGATGTGGGGAAATAATGATTTCCCAAATCTATGCAGCAAGACTTAAAGGGACCAAGGGGAAGCAGCTGGAATGTGCAATAAGAAGTGCAGAGAAAAGCAATTCCATCTCACTTGATATGCTGCCACCACAGGAGCTCATGAGCATTTTACCAGTGACTTCAAAGGGAGCGGGAAGAGAACATGGCAAGCTCTCCATCATCACTGCCGTCATCTCAGATTTAAAAAAAAAAAAATACAGGAAGAAAGGATACGCTTCTGAGAGCACTGCCGGGAAACTATGTTTTTGGAGCCTACTGCTGTCAGAGTGTCTTTCAGTTTCCATGAAAGAGTGATCAGCTCGTTAAAAATTTCATTTAATTGGATATGACAGCACCCGAGGGCACCCGTGACCAGCTGCCATGTTTGAAATGTTAAGGATCTTGAAGCTTATTAGAGTTAAGGGTCTGAGCAACAGTGCATTGTGGCGTTAATCTAATTACTCTCCTAAAAGCAGGATAAAGTACAAGTGGGTACTGCTAGTAAAACAGGCACACCTAAACTGACCTCATGCAAAACCACAGGTAGTGCTCTGGCAGGTAACAAGAACAGTTTCTGGACAGTATGGGTATTTTAAATAAAATGGGAATATTTTTGGTAAATTCTGGCACCTTGATTTTTTGTCTGCAACGATTCCACCGGGTTTTGCGGGCCTTTCGTCTTGTCCTTTAGCCTCGTAGGTGTATTCTCCCTAGTTTCCATGGGCTGAGAGGCTAGTGAGAAGATTATTCATCAATATGTTATCATAGATTTAAAAAAAATTTAAGTATAAATCACTTCAACATTCAATTTACAGTAAAGTTCTTAGAAAACAAAATTTCAAACAATAAAACTTCCAATAGCAAAGAAAACGAGTAAGAAGACGAGGTTATTAACTTAGCGGAATTTCTGTTCAACAGAAAATACAATCACATTTCTATTTTGCCTGTGAACTACACCATTTGGGAATGAAGAAGTGATTTACGTTACTAAAATAGTATTCATGTCCGCAACTTCTAAGTCCCTCTTTGCCAGTAAAACTGCAAGGGTTGTACAAAGGAAAGCAGCAGCGTCAATTGCATTTTAGAGATGGAAAACTAAGGTACAGAAAGATGTAACTTACTAAGCCAGGAATAAAACCAGAAATTCCAAGACTTTGAAGATCCAGACCAGTGCAGAATTCATTGGGCATTGTGTTTGTCTGACTGAACTCTTAACACCCATACACTGACAGACTCACACCAGTACTTTACAAACAATTAGACTCCTGGAGCCTCTTCTGACCAGAACTTGGGACTCTTTCATCCTTGCTAGCGGCATCCATTCTCAAGTAAAAATAGGCAAAGAAAAAAAGCAAGGGGAGCCAGACAAGGAGCTAAGTGGCTGACCAAACTAACAAACAAACAAAAAAACCCCCAAAGACGACAAGGACAACAACAACAACAACAACAACAACAACAACAACAACAACAGAAGAGTGATGCCACTTGTCTTTCTCTTTCAACTGAGCAATGACTCGGGTCGAAACTATAGAAAACATCTGTCCTGAGAAGCAGGAAACATCAGTCCCTTTGAGCTCCTTGGAGCTACGGTTAGATTTTTGCCTGTACCAGAGCTAGCTTAGGGCGAGGCGTGCAACACCTCTATTACACTCCTACCTGCAGTGCTTATATGTCCTCTAAGAGTAATTATATTTTCAGACCTTGCAAATAGAGAACTGTAATGTTTAAAAATGGTATTTGGTAAGTATTATTTGAAAATTTAGTTGCTTACCTGTTTTTCCTACTGCATCTCCTCATTTTGGGGTCTTTCTGCCACTTAAGTGTAATAAAGCAGTCCTGACAGCCTGGCTTGCTGGCAAGTAATTAATAGACTAATTTGAAAGTGTTCATCCTCCTCACACATATTTTGTGATGCAGGAAAGCTTATTTTTATCACTTAAGAGCTACACAGACACAGCCTTACATCAATATTTTCAGTAAACCCCATAACTTTTCTAAATGTGTTACAGGAACACCTATTGCAACTATGGCAATATTTGTAATATTTGGCAACTGTGTTGCCTGTTACTGCAAATATTGATGCTACACATCCCTACAGTCTCTTCATCCGAATAAAGCAATTTACCAGTTCTTAAATTTAGCGGTGTATGGGATTTGTCTTCTCTTCTCTTTGTACAATACGTTAATTAGCTGCTCCATTTTACTCACAATTAATTTATCACAAAAAAACCCATCTAATGGAACAGAACTGGGACAGGGCGAAGGCAGTCTGATGTAAGCAAGAACAGGTCCCTTTTAGCTAAGTGGAACCATTTTGGTGGAACCATATTGATTATTCCATATTGATGGAACCATCAATAAATTTGCATACTGTAATCGCACTTGCTGGAACCACAAATGGAAGATCAGTTCTGTGTCAGCCCCGTACATTTGAGAATCATTAGCGTTTAAGCTCACCAACATGAACGGATTCTTTAAGCGATGCATTACAAAGGTACATAAAAAATAAATGCAGTATGAAGTACAGGTACCACAATCATAACCTGTAAAAGACTGTCAAGGGAGTTTGTAACTCCCTTACTATACTGGCTGGGAAGAGACCCAGCCAAGCTCTTTGGATGAGTGAACGGGACCAGACTTACTTATCTGGGGGACCGTGGCTGCGCCCTCTGGAGACCCAACCTTCTTTGCAGACCGCCTGTGCTCTGGTGAGGCGCTGCGACCAGCTGCAAGGTCGTCGGGTGGAGAAGTTAACAGCAAGTGTACTGGAGACCTTTCTCTGCATCTCTGCTCCTGAGAGACCTTCTTGGGGGAGACTGTGTAACGAGGAGCTGCCGAGAAGGTGGAGTTACCTCCTAGGAGATATCCAAGCAAAAAGGAGTGAGCACATACCTGAAGAGAAACCTCCACACCAGCTTTGACGTTAGCTTTGTACGAGTTACAGGGTTGGGATCCCCTCATTGCATTCTTTTGTCCTTTCCGCTCATCAGTAGTCAAGGTAGCAGGAAACTGGAGTCTCTTTGCAAAACATGGTAGTTTCTGTTAAAGGGATCGTCATGTGAAGAATGGCCACTAAACCTGCCAAGGAGAAAGCAGGGCTTGCCTTTTCTCTGCTGGCTACTCACTCTATGTTTACGTCCAAAACAGTCTGATGGGAGTATCATAGCTGCTAACAACCCAAGACTCCCTGTACTCTACCTGACTTTGATGCATTATTTAGGTATAAGCAGCAGAAAAAACCATGTTGCTTACACAGGTCTGTCATTTCTCTCCTTTCCAATAACTGACTGATAGGCTTTGAATTCCTGGCACAGAGAGAGTCATAAGGAAAAGAGACAAGATATGCATAGAAATATGCAATCGATAGACTATGTAACAGATTTTCGTATGTATGGCGCACAGTGTGTATGTAAAAAAGAAAAAAAGGTTGCATGCAACTCATGAGGGGAACATTTACCACAATTCGTTTTTTTTCCTTCCCACAGTCTGCTTCCTTACTCCTAAAGCCCCCTCTGAGACATCTTGAAAATAATTTGGGGAGTTTCTAGTGAACTCCCCTTGTTCAACTACTTCTCAAGTCTTCTCCGTAAAAAAAAGCTACTTGCGGCTATTGTGGAAGCTAGGAAAATTTCCCTGGATGTTGCAGTAGGTTTGCTAGAAGGCTGACAGTTAAGTATCCAGGAGATTTTGTTTAATACTCAGAAATATAAAAAGAGAACCCATAGTAGTCACTCCTCAGGACAAACAGAGGAGTTCTAGCCTACCTCTGAGGCACAGTGGCTTAAATAATAATAGAGAACAATTAACTATATCAGAATCTGCAGGCAATTTTCACAGAAAATTCACAGAATGGATAATCTATGGGCAAGAAAACAGAAGGCAGCTAAGACTAGTATCTTCAAACCCTGATGCTCAAAGCCATATCCTTCTATTTCCATTTAGGTTCCTAAATTCATGTTACCGCTTTTTAAAAGGTACTAACCACCCACTACTTGGAAGGAAATCAACGGAATTTGCAATGAATCTCCTCTGAAAAGCACACCCATTGACCTGAATAAAGAATTCAACAGCTTAAATTTAGGCTCCAAATTTTGACAATATTATCCACGCTAATTACAAATGACTACTGCTATTCAATAATAACTACCGTGGAAGATACCCATTTTAGGTGTGCTGGTTATCAGTCTCCATGGAGCTGCTTTGCAACAAGATATCGTTTTTGCAGGAAGTGCAATAAAGACTTTGAAATACCACCTGCTAAGAGGTATCTGAGAAAATGACCTAAGAAAATGTACCGTATCTGGACTATATTTTTCGTAATATTCTCTAATGTTCCAGTTCAACATTGATAGGGCACATTCATCCTTAAATGTGGCCAGTGAAAACTTACCAAGGGATGCAAAAGGCAGGGTAACATCTTGGGACTGAGAATCTCTGATATGTAAGCATGAAGGATCCCTGCAAACCAAACAACGGCAAAATTTGCATTCTGGAAGTATTATGCTAAGTTTTGGTAACGCTGGCTAGCCTCCACAGTGAGAATGTAAAGCTCTCATATGTAACCTCCAGATCTTATACATGTAAATTAAAAGCAAACAATGTAAAAAAGTTCCAGAGCTCAGTCTTAGAGAGATCAAAGTAAGATCACAGCTTTGTTTTGTAATTCCCAGGAAGCTTTTAGCATTATGAATAAAACAATACGAACTAGCTCAGGAATGATGCTGTATTAAAAAAGCCTTAGAAACTGGATCACAAATGAGTACTTTAAGAAGCAGGTTATTCTGCTACGTGAAAGCGCTCCTCACCGTCCCAAAGAACCCTCTTCCACGATGCTTTCAGTAGCAGAGTCTCTAGCTGCAGTCTCCCTGCATGGGAAAACATATCGCTGTCAAAATCACAGCAAAAGCCGTGCCAGTAGGACTGCTGCATTTCACGTCTTTACAAGATAAGCTTGTTTTTATGCAGAGTTCTATGGCAGCCGTGTTCTTATAGTGAAGAAAAGGCATCGTAAAATTTTATACAAGTTTGTTAAAAAAAGTCTGAGCTATTTACGTAAGACAGAAAAAGAAGAATTCTAAAGGAAAGTAAAAGCAGAAATGCCTAAAGGCAAGCAATAAAGGCAAACTGTGTAGTCACCTATTTCCCTACCACCTAGAGCATCTGAGGAACCTGGCAAACAGCAGCTTTGGAAGCTTTCAGATTATCTCAAGCTAACTCAGAACTCCCAACTTTCTTGCAAAAAGGCATCCTATACGGCTCCTGAAGCATGTGAATGGCCAGACCCTAGTTTTAGAAGGCAATACAAGTACACAGCACGCAACAGAAGTAACAGCGTATTACTCTTACACTGTATTCCTCGTGGTTGCTAAAGGTGATTTTTTCCCACCATTGCTGTATTCCTTGCCGAGGTCCACAGAGGGAATGTCGTTCTCTAAGCTTGTTAATTCTTGAAGAATCCTCTTTAGATCCTGCAATGGTTCCTCTTTCAAAAAGTCTGGCTTGGAAGGCACCTGAAGAAATCATTCAGTTACAAAGTATTTCTAAAAGCACTCTCTTTTTCAGTTCTTACCTATACTCATCCAAGGTCATACATTTTTTCCCCCCTCTTCTCTTGCCTTACCAGTTAGAATCAGGGTGGATTTTTTGTAGTTTTAGTTAAGAAGCAGTGGAGTCTAGATCAGGATAACTTTAAGACTGTCAAAATACTCTCTGAATACGACTGCACTCTTATCTGGGAAGTTATCTGACAGAAATGCGTAAAGCAACTAAAAACGATTCAGGGAGAACACAGCTAACACCCGCCTTTTGCCGAAATGTTGTAAAAAGGTTATGACCACTGTTTCAAGGTCAAAAACATTCAAATAAACCTTTAATTACGAAAGCTTCCCCCCACCCCATACAATTACGACCTTTTTCAGTACTCAGAATCAACTATCTTGGCTTATGCGACAACTCTGTTTTCTCCTTTTCAGCCTGTGATCCCAGGTATTGCTGTGCAGTTCACAAACACAGCTCTGAAGACAGAAACACTTGTATATCAGGGTGTTCTCCAGGCGCTCATTTCTGTAACAGCTGAGTTGTCTGCAAATATAAACCACTTGATTTTACAGCCATACTCTGAGATGATGTGCAATATTATTCTCATTTTCCTGATGAGGACTTGAGGCAAAGGCCTGGTTCAAAGAATCATTCTTTCTATGAAGAACTGGATTTTTCAGACTACTCAGCACTTCACAAGTTCAAAGCGCCGGCTCCCACTGACTTAGGCTTCACCTGTGGATGGAACTGGCTAGAAACATTTCGCTAACGTGTTTTCATTGGGAAAAATGTCATTTCCAATGGGAACACACTAGTTTCAGCAGAGTTCATATAGAGAACAAATGCTCAGCATCATAATAGGTCGATGCGATACTGAGTCAGACCAAATCCTTCTTTCCCACATCCTGGCTAAGAAACCAGGCTATCGACCAGGTTGAGTCTCCGTATGAAGTGTTGGAGCTGCTTCATTTTGTGCAATAACTGATCGTGTAGGAACCAAAAAGATTCAAGCAGACCCTGAATCAAGTTCTCCGACAAGTTGTTAGGTCATCACCACGGTACCACATTAAAAAAAAAAAACAAAACCAAAAAACACGGTCCCTTTTCCTTCTCTCTTCTCAGAAGTATAAATTGATCAACTCAAAGAAAAGAGAACGGGGAGTGCCTGATGCTGCAGGGATTTCACAGAATTAACTATCCTTTGTTCCTTGAAGTTAATGTTTGTCACCACAGCAGAAAGTAAAACAGAAAACATGACTGAAAAACACCTGTACTACCTTGTAGTCTTCTACAGATTTTGTGGTAAAAATTAATGAAAAGACCTCTAGTCCCTTTTGAAGAATTACACAAAATCTATACAGAAAATACCAAAAGATCATGTTTTCTTTTGCATGAGCGATTTGAATTGATGTTTTCTGTAATGAAAAATTAGAACACTAGCATCTAATTTAAATGTAAAACTAGATGTAGAAAAACAAAAGGAAGGAAGGGCAATGATGTGTCTTTTAGGATAAAATTGGTCAAAATCAGTGAAGACCAGCTTGGAGAAAGACTGAAGTATTAAAAGCTACTACAGCTTACTCAGATCATGAAATTTATCAGGAACTACGTACAAATCTATTGTCACTGCCAAACGTAAGTCATTTAGAGCAAGTACTAGCAAAAAAAAAAAGCGAAACCCGAACCGATTACAGATCGGTACCTTCAATTTCAACAGTTTATAAATGGTACTGGTGATAAAAGTGAGATAAATTCCTATTACAATTTATCAAATTTTTTATTGTCTGGTTGGTTTTTTACACATATTTTGCAAACGGAAAAAAAGGAAATCTGAAGGTCATAATGTACGAGAAGCTACAGAAAATGATCTCCTCTTTGGTGTTAAGAATTCACTTTCGGACACTACTAAATGAGATGCTCTCCCATTTAAAAGTTCCACGTTATTTTTAATTTTTGACATATCCCCGTTTCCCGTGCAGTTTCCCATTTTGAGGCCGGTACTCACAGGAGGGGCACAGCTGTCCGAGTTCCGGGAAGGTGGCACAACAGCAGAGTGCAGGTGGGAAAGAGGCACCATGTGCCGCAGCTTGCCTGACGCAGAAGCTGCAGAGTAGCCTGGGCCCTGCAGTTCCTGCGGAAGAACATTAGCCAAGCAGAATAACCAAGTATAGCTAAGCCGAATAAATGGGTATAGACGGCATGCCCTCTGTAGCAGGGGATCTCTTTTAGTCAAATCTTCTATAACATGCAACAATCCATTCTCAAAACACTTCCTATTATTTTTTAGGTATGCTCAGACATAACCCTTTTAGTGACTGAACTGGGTGCAAGAGTGGCAGTTTAATTTGTTTCCCGAATTTTAACATATGCTCTGGAACCATTCAAATGGAGGGCATTTCAGGGCCACCACAAAATTCAACTGTCCCACAGTTCCTGCACCATTTTTTCCCCAGCTTGGGTGAGAATTTCTTTCCTTGGAATACGAGATGCCCCACCTTTGCTGTTGTTCATATAAAGTAGTTTTTGTATAACTTATGCAGATTTGTATTTTGAATATAACATCGTTTTTCACTCAAAACTAGCAGCTGGGATGGGTCACTAAAAGTCACGTTAATTCCTTACGACAACTACTGTTCCAGGTGTACCATTTGTTTATAGTAGTAGTTTCATTGCAGCCTTAGTCTATGGTGATAACGTAAGGCAAAGATAAATAATATTCTCTATTAAACTCATTCGGAAAGATAGAGCTTGGACTATATCTATTGGGCAATAAAAATTCTGGGCTTTTTACAGAAATAATGGCTTTATATTAGCGCACTATCTTCTCTGTACCCTATGTTTCACCAAAGCTATATAGCTCCACAGATGTCAATTACATGTCTTCCTTTTCCTGTCCCAGATGCCTCATGACCGTATTTCCTTTCCCCTTGCCAACATCTCTCTCTGCTTCTTAAAAATTAATGGGTTTTTTGTGCTGTCTAACCAATTACCATAATCAAATTAAACTCAGAGCCCTTGTTTCCAGACTGCATGTACCTTTAAGGCTGCTGGTTTTATTTCAGGCCTGAAGAAGGATGTGGGTGCCTGAAAGCTTGTTCGTGCTTTCTGTCTCCAACAGTTACGCTAGTAAAAGGCATCCCTACAGACCTTGTCTTTCCAATTCATTTTTCATAATAATGCCGTGAACATTTCTAGCTTTTATTTGCCTAAGGCTGCAAGAAAATGCAAGAAAATGCTGAAACCAAAGCTTGGCAGCTAAAGCATATGGTCCAATATTCCTGTGGCTGTTCTAATTTTTTTTGTTGCACTTACTGTAAATAGTACTTCAAAGTAACTGAAATTACGGACGTGACTTGCGTAGCAATGAGATATTCCACGTAACAAAAGGTTTCAAAACACAAACTTTTTAGAGTACTTTGCAATAAACAGGGTTAAACCTAAATTCAGGACACAAAGTAAAGGCATCTAACTTTATAACCCATGCTTCTCAGTAACGTACTTACTTTTACATCTAAAGTATGCTGCAGTCTGAAGCGCATAGCTTCTTGTTCCTGACACTGGATTATGCACTGACATTCTGCAAATTGCATGGATGCCTGTAAGAGAGGAAAGAAGGGGCATAAATTAATTTTGCTTTCTTTCTGTGGTTTACACTCTTACCTGTTTTCTTTCCCATAAGCACCAAACAAGGTACATATACAGACGCTGTATTTATCTACTGCGATCAGTATAGAAATACTGCAAGATCCTTTCTTGATAAGCTTACAAAAGCAACTGACTGGTTCTATGATCCTCATAGCCATAATATGCACACCATAGTATCACAGAAGCGAGCTAATTCTACCAAGGACAGTCCTAGACGTACTGAACACCTCCGGGATTGGCAAATTCAACTGTGTTAATCAGGCAAAACTATACTCAGGGTTTTTAAAAAGGATGGCTGTAACTTTGTTGACCTGTCTTTGTTATGTTGTTATATGCTCTTCCTTCTTTAACAAGTTTACTCTGAAAAGGTGTGAGAAGATCTAACGATGTAGCTATTTTTCATTGCGTTAAAGATAGCCAGAAGAAGAGAGGAAGCCCTGAGCCACAGCACAAAAAGAGCCAGAGATATCTTTACAAACCAGACTGCTTTTATCACTCTAGCAAAGTTCCCTCTTCGGTTTTAAAACAAAAACCTGACTCTTTTTCTGTGCCTCTTTACGACTGCCACTGAGGCACGGGCAGGCTCCCTGAGGCACTGTGGGTATATGCTTACAAGCAGCAGCTTTTTGAACATTTAATTCTGAATAATTAACGATGAGCGAGATGGCCAATTACACTTTTCGATGTTTATACAATAGATGCTCTGCAGTGGAATATATTAGCATCCTGTGAGAAGACATACTACAAATTCTACTAGTTTCTAAGAATTGTTATTTAGTGTACCATATGTGCTAGTTTTCAGGGAGCACCTGCCTCCACTGTGTCTCAGCTTCTCTGCCAGTCAGCTAGTACTGTGCACAATGATATATATTACAAGGAAAACTACGCTTCCAGCATCAGGCATTTAAAGTAAGAAATGCCATGCTTGGGAGGAGATACCACAATTACTTTATTTTTTTTTTAAATAATGAAGCAATCTGAAAACGACACCTTACATGGAAATTTACATCCTGAAAAACCAGAATTCTGAGCAGCTGAAAAGGACTCTTCCTTCTGGAAAAGCAACAGCATACCTGTAGGGCACCTAGGATTTACGTGCTAGTGTGACCAAAACGTAGAACCTCGCCTTGTGACTCAGGTGTATCAGCAACAGAAACCTCAGCTAAAAAAAGCAAATAAAAAACCATCATATTCTTAAAAATCTCCCTAACCCTGAGGGACCCACAGCTGGCTAACTAAGGTCCCAGAAAAACTTGAGCACGGACAGGCGTGTTGAGACAACGTGTGCTCACATTCGGTTCCGGTGGAGCCCCCGTGCCAAGAGCCAGCGGAAGGTCTAAAAGGTCAATCTGCTTTAAATTCCCTGCAGATTCTGTTTACCTGAGCTAGTAAGGAGTAAATCAAGAATTCTCCTAATGAAAATAGAAGCATTTTACCATTAAAAAACCAGAAGACAGTCTTTACTACAGACACCTCTTCAGGTATCTTACAGTACATGTGAAATGGACATACTAAATGTAACCCAGGAAAGAGGACAGACATTTTCGCTTCCCAAATGACTGTAGAGGAAAGCACCGAGAAGTTTCACTAAACTGAAAGCTACCTAAAATTACCTTATCAAGGGCTGTCTCCATCTTAGATAACTTTTCTTTCAGACGTTTGTCTTGTGATCTCAAGATCTCCAGTTCCACAGCAATCTTGGTATTTTCTGCTGTGATATAGCTCAATTCTTGACTTAGTTTACTATTTTTTTCTCTGAGGTAACGCTTCTCCTGAATTCAAGGTAAGGACAACAAAGTACGAGTCAAGAATTTGTAACTACCTACACCATAAATACTTGCCTTCTGCAACTTTTTTGAAAAAAATCTGTATTAATCACCCACGCTACCAGGAGGACGGGGAAGGTGCCCATTACATCAAGTAAAATTCTCTTGGGTCCTTCTTTGGCCAATTGTGCTTTTGGCCATGCGTTTTTCCAAAGTAAAAATTCTCTAGATACAGTTAAATACTTTTACATGGAGCTCTTGTGACCTTAGCTGCATTTGCCATTGCCTCTTCTAAGAACTTGATCTTGATCTGTAATGCATCTATCTCTCCTCTCTTGGCTGTGATCTGCTTCTGCATTCCCACTGCAACTTTCATTGCTGTAAAAGACAAGGTTAATTCTCAATTAACATCATTGATTACGCGTACCGAGTTCTGACAAAAGACTCTCTGGAAGTCAGTTATCAGCAATATATTAGAGTAAGTTGAACCAGGATCCCACAGTCACTTATGTTTGGAAACCGCCCATTAGAATCAACTGGAGTTTTGTCCAAGGCAGCGGCACCAGACCCATCACACACACAAGACAAGACGATCGCATTCCCGGGAAAGAGGCATAAAGATCACCTGAGGAAACTCAACTCACGGTTTAAGTTTTACAGTAAGCAGTAAATTATAAAATAAAAGTATGTTTTCATCTGCAATATTGTTTATTTATTTCAAAAAAATATCTGGACTATTACTATATATCTATTGAGGGATCAATACTCACAAAAATCCTCGTTAAAGAGACAAATGCGTGTGATTTTTGCGAAGCGCAATCCCTAATTACCATGGCCATCGGATCCCTCCATAATCTTTAGAGCAGTCCTGGTCTGTTGCAGTTCAGCTTGGTCAGATTTCAACTGCATTTTCAGTCTGTTTGCAGCATTTTCCATCTCCTCAATTTTATACTGGTAATCCCTCTTCAAATCTTCAAAACGCTCTGGTGAAAGTATGTAAAGATTGAAATTATAGTGACAAAAATCATCATTCTTTTAGACTAAGATCACTGATCTGTTGCCTACTCTCTTTAAAGGAGCATTAGACATGCAGATAGCTAGGACATAAAGCAAATAACACGCACTGCTAACAAACGCATGTCCTGCATGTCTGCAAAAGCGTCTGTTTCACCAAAAACAAACGTGTTCTTCGGTTGCTTGCCAAAGCAACAGTTCAAGAAAGTGTTATAAATCCACATGGATGAGTTCCTGCTGCTAGAACCAACTGCATATTGTGAAAGTTAATGGTATTGGTGAGATGCATCTTGCCCTGGTCCTTCTCCTCTCCAGCCACACTTATAACCAGACTTAGGTCTGAACTGATCTAATTTGTCATGCTTTCTCCTGCAGCTCCGCTTCTTACATCTCTCTTCAACTCCTCCACTACAAGCCAGCCAGCTGGGCCCTAATTCCTCTGTGGTCATTTGCTCCGATAAGCCTTTCTTATACCTCATTCACCCTGATAGTACCATACAAATCTACGACAGACCTTCCGTGTAAAAATCATAGTATCTGTTCAATTCCTACAAAACTTAAAAAACAAAGCACGTGAAGAGTATCATCTGCCCGGCTGCAGTGCAGATTTAACAGAGGATCTCCCTGAGTTTTGGTGGTTGCCTTAGGTCCAGCCCCTAATTTTTTATTTTTAAATATTATCTTGATCAGCTTCCCCACACATTAGCTATGAAAACAGTGCTAGGAGCTGGAACATAAACTTTTAAATAACATTGTAGCAAAACTACAACAAAACAGAAACAAAGTTCCACTGTAATTTGACCACTGATAGTTAATGAGATCCACTAATGCTCTCGAAGCAGTGGTCAACTTGGTATTCTTCGATTTACTAGATGTGCTTCTTTGGTCTCCAGAGTCAGGCGGTTTAAGCATTTTTGCTCAGAGTAGTGAGAGACTGCCAGAAAGATTGTATTCCCATCATTCTGTGCCAGAATCGCAAACCATAACTTAGCTCTGTGAAGCAATCTGACCACCCTGTGCTGGTAGAGACCCTTCTGCTGTATCAGCAACCATATTTGGATTGAGCAAGCAAACTGCTCTGCTATTTTTAACATCCGCCCAATTTAGCAGCTACCAGAGCTGAGCTAAGTCGAGGCTCCCTACCTGCAAGGCCTGCCAGCTCCCTCCGACTGACGTGGAGTTCGTTCACTAGCTGGTCTTTTTCCAGCTTCATACCATTAAGCGCATGGAGTCTCTCACTGCACGTGTTCACCAGTTGAACCTTTTCCAGTTCCAGCTCGCTCAGTCCGGCCTCCATTTCACGTATTCTGGCTTCTTTCTCATCCTTTGCAATCTACTTACACAAAAACCAATAGTAATTATGTGTAATATACATAATTATATAAAATAACCACAAAGATGCGCAGACATCATCTTTACTTTAAATCTCAGTTGTCAGACTTTGGGGCAGGAAAGAGAGACAGAGTAAAATAAAAAAAAGTTATTTTTGTGAAAATTGCTAATCCAGGCAAAAAGGGTACAACAGAATCTGATGCCATGGCTTCACAGCCTGTTGAACTTTACCAGGTGTACGTGAAAATCATTTCCATCCTCTTGTAGCACTACCTCCATGTTCACTCTTTGTGCTCCATCATCTTCTCACAGAAGAGGATGCAATTCCCTATCTGGAGTGAAGTTTTTCAGAAGATGTTGACCTGCATAAGACTACCATATCCTGTAATTGTTGTCTGAGAAACCACCGGCTCAGTTGGGAATTCTGAGTGCTCACTGTCTGTTATTTCTCAGTAACGCTTTGTATTTCTGGTCGTTACTGGTGTGATCAATTCTATTGCTGAGGACAGCACGTTACATTCCGGCTTTCATAAACCTTTTGGCAACTGCTTCGCACCAGTGAATTACTCATTTTTGGTGGTAATGTGGTACTATTATTCTTCTCTGACCACTGACTCTTCTAGTGCTGTTGGGATTCAAGCTGCGTTGCCTGACCTGCTTTAAAACCACAGCACTAGCACATTAAGGTACAAATTTAAAAACAGCAAACATTTACTGTCTTACAGAGACATAAATACAGCATCATTTTGCACACCTTAAGTTCTTCTGCTTTAAGTTTCCAGTCATTTATTTCTTTTATAAGCTGAGATTTCTCAACTGCCATTGCTCCGGCAGTTCGACTGTGCTGGCCCACGATCTGGGTCATGTTATCAATTTGCTTTTGGAAGATCTCAACAATCCTTTCCTTCTCTAACAGCTGCACTTTCAGCGTTTCACTCTCTGACTGTACGTTGTGTAAACAGTCCTCTTCATTCTTTAGATGCTGGAGCTCCCGCATCCTACTGCCAAGTTGTGAATGCAGCTTCTTGATTTCCTTATCGGTAACTTCAAGGGCTCTCTCTTTCTCCTGCAGACGGGCCGTCAGATTTGACACTGTTTTCTCAGCAGTCTCCAAATCGATCCGTTTGGTTCTAAGATCTTCTTTAACTTCACAGAGCGTTTCCTTGGCTGACTCCAGTTGCACAGTCAAAGACGAGATTCTTCCAGTGCTTTCGTTTTTTTCCTGAATTGCAGCCACCTGAGTAACAGCAATATAAGGATCAACCAAGAGAAATGTTCATTTCTGCCTTTAGAATTTCCTGTCACATTCCTAGTTTTCTATAGTTCATCTTAAACATCTGAGTTTTACAGAAAAATTAGGTCACCACCGTCTGGTCTACAATGATGTGCGATTCTTCTGGTTTTCTTTCCTCTGTCTCCGTTTTAAGAAATGAAGTATCGCTTAGAATATTGGTTTTTTAGTCGTAGAAAAAGTGAAAAATATTTACCTGATGTTAAAAAAATGAATAAACTGGCAATTTTAGTATAAAATTTAGAGCAGTTGATGTTAAATAAATTTAAGTGTTAAAGCTCGACTGACCGCACTGTAAGTTGGAAAAAAAAAGAAAACAAATATGTATATGAATAATTTATTACTAAATTTTCCTGCAAGCAGCAATGTGCACCATTTAAAGCACAAAACACTGTGACTCAGGAACTGCTAACAGTACAAAACAGAAACCGAAGAAAAGAATGAACTTCCTGGTGGAAGGATTTTAAAGGGATGAATTGAGAAAACGTAGAATGATGTGTGAGGTAGCACAAGCCTGCAGTTTGGTAAAAAGTAAAGAAATTAACTTGATCTTTACTCATAATACAAACTGGGTTACCTAATTACAGCTCATTTTTGAGGGGCTGATGTCTTAAAAGAAAGGGCAATGTACTGTAAGTCACTGTCTAGGAATCTACTTTGTCAGAAGTAATTCTTTCTGACATAGCACTCCACTCAGCTTCGGGTTACAAACACAAACTTCATTATGTTTTCATTAAGCGCTACATAAAATAAGGCATTAGGAAGACCTTTAATTCACTAATTATTCTTACAGACGTGCTCGCTACTGAAAGTACTACCTTCAATAGTTTGTTTGTTATGTCTGGCAGTATCAAACTTCCTGGAAATTCACAAAATGTTGTTTTGGAGGTTTACAGTCAAAATCAAACACACTATCAGCAGAACATTCATTTTCTCCTAAGGCTAGCATGTCAAAAATCACAATTAAAAATAATGCTTCTACTTCCTCATCAGTAAAGAGAAATGAATGCTAGACAGGTCAGACTAATAGAAAAAAAATCTACAAATTCTGACCGTCTCGTGTATCTGCATCTTTGGAAGGAAGATGTTGGCACATGAGCTCCAGAGGCCACCCAACCATGGTAACCAGAGTTACAGTATTTCTGTCTGAAGTACAGCCCCCAGCCCGCGCACTTTCTATCCTGAACACCATCACGCTGCAGCTGTTCACCAACCTGGCACTCCATTCGTCTGCGACATTCAGTCCTCATTTCCTTCACTGTGTTTTCCATGCGTTGCAACTGCATGTTTTTGTTGTCTAGTTCTCTCCTTAGATGGTCAATGGTGACGCTATTGTCTGTGTTCCGATCCCAAAATCGCTTGTTCTGCTCTTTTTCTAGACTTAGTTCTATCTCTTTTTTATGAAGCTCAGCCTACAAAACATTCAAGTCATCTCCTTCCTTCAATCACATTCAGGATTTTTTTTTCCTTTCTCTTAACATTAGCAACATTCGATTATACGGTTACCTCTCTGAACGGGGACTACTGCATGGATTTACATTTAGCAAACGACAGGAACATTGGCTCAACTAGTCTGATACCTCCTACACGTTTTCGTCCAACAAAGCAGTAACTTTCAACGTATATATTGCTGCTGTAACGATTTTGAAGCCTTTCATGTCGTTTAATCTACCATAAATTCAGTACAAGCTAGAAAATGAAAAAAGATTATACTGTGTCTACATCAAATGAAAACCAATGAAGCACTACATTACATGCCAAGGAAAGCTGCTCTTTACCACTAATAAGAATTGTTCATTGCTTGTTTCATTTCATGCAGTAATTTGTCACATCTGCTCCAGAGCTTGTATCTTTTCCACCCGAGACATAATCCTAACAGTACCTAATTTAAATTACAAATGACAATTTTAAATGTAAATAATATTAAAACTACTGACATACACATTTCAGAGCTACTAATTTAAAAAATATGAATTTAAAATGTGCCCAAACTGAATTATCAATAGGCTAACTTCTAATCATAACTTTTGCTATTGTTAACTACCTGTATATTGCTAAAGCTAAAGTAGAAAACTAAGCAGAAAGCTCAAAGAATGGCAGAATGAAAACATGAGCTGATGACACAGCAAAAAAAAAAAGGAATCCTAAAATTAGATCCCTAACCTTCAATTATGCAATGATTATTCTGACTTCAGTCTTCTCCAGAGCTATGCACAACCCGTAGGAAAAGATTTACACTAACATATTCTTGAATAGGAGAACACCGGAAGACATGAAATCATTTCACCACGTCCTTCAGAAGCACCGTGACACTAACTGGCCAACAAATCTAATGAAACCACACAAACTAATATCCCCAAACTCAGTCATTAAGGAATAATCTTATGCAAGAAGAAAAGCAAGGCTAATTATAGTACATGAAGCCAGTTGCGATGAAACCAGACTTAAGTGGTAAATTTTTTTATACTGTATGTTCAATTTGTGAATATTCTCCATCACTTACAAAGAAATGTTTAGTGCCGTTAGGAAAATCTCGGATATGTCTTGCAAAATATGTTAAAGGACCAAGGTTCCTTAACATAGCAATCTCAATTGTGAGGTTAAAGTGAAGGTAGCTCAGCATATTAAATACGATTTGCACAGGATCCAAGGATTTTGAATTTATGACAAAGCTAATCTTAATTCTGAATGTCCAGCATTGCTAATGGCAAAGGCCTTTGGGGAAACTTTCTTCATAACTAATTCAAATTTTTAGTAAAAAATAATCCTCAAACTTAACGATAAGGGGGCTGATGCCCTTTGGAAACAAGCAATGTGCAAACCTGAACATGAGCAGTAAGGACAGGCTTTTAGAAAGCAGGATTTTTTTCAAGACTATCACTTGTTTTTACCAACAATTGATGAATCTGGCCATTCAGATTTCCATATCCTTGGCTGTGTTGATCCTGTTCGGTCTGAGCTTCTGCTATTTCCGAATGACCTAGGTGCAACTGCTTCTCGAGATCTTTGACCTAGAATCAAGACAAATATTCATTAAGAGTTACCTTAATGTATTCTATTTTCAATAGTACATTGGATTTCTTCTCATTTTCTTCTAGGTTCTACTCAAAAGAAGTCCAAATGTCATCCTCTAGCTCAGCACAGTTATTCCCTAGGTGTACTTATAATCGCGTTGTCTTCTTTTAGTGATTAAGTCCAATTTCATTGCAGAATTAATTGAGGTTCCTGAGAACGAATTGGCTTCCACCCTGATCCACAGCTCTTGAAGAATTCCTTACCTACACCGTAAACGTTGAATGGAATGGGAAAAGTGCTACTTGAGAAAAAAAAGCTCAAGCTCCTTGCTTGATTTGCAGTACTACTAGGTAGAAAAGCCAATATAAGTCAAGTTTAAGTAAAGTGCAATTCATACGGAATCATTCAGTGATAAAATACACAAGATCTCCTATAGTGCTCTTCTCATAAACGCTTTAGGATCTGCAATCTCTCTTTTGGCTAACACCAAAACCTGGATGTTTTCCTTTCTACTTTCTTAAAAATGTTTCTTATTTTTCTTATGAAGTTTTTCTCACTCAAAATCAAATAAAATCAGTAATCTTCTCTACCTAGAGCTTGAAGGCCTAAGCAGAAGGACATTACCAGGGCCTTTTCCTCCTTAAATGCCTGAGGTCCTTTTAGAAAGGGGTTTCTCTCATCTTCTGGAGCCCTCCATCAGAAGAAGGTATCTCAGTAACTCCTAGATTACTTCTCCCTGAATCCCTCTTTACACAACTACTCTCTATTTCCACAGAAAATGTAAGCCTGAAGTACACCCTCTAGGGAACTCAGTGACTGTGTACAACATAATCAATAGGGCTTTCAGAGACAGTGACAGAAAGAGCTGTCCTCACACAGGGCCTTTCCTGTACAATTAGGCTAATTTAGGGAGAATTTGGTCCCAAGCATATAGTCAGCCATATTCACTTTGTGCTTAATGATACAGTCAAGTTCTTCAGACATGCCTAGGCCTAACTGCAGTTTTTACGTAGCTAAGGCAGGGAGATACATTCCTTCACTATGAATTCATTAAAAAAATCTACAGGCAAATATGTTTTGCTCGAAATCGTAATCACTTTCTCTGAAAGGATGCAACTTCCGGCAGTGTATGAGATGACGGACCAGTCTACAACACGTTTTAATAAAGATATTAACATAGGCATATCAAAACAGAATACTTAAGTGTTTACATTTATATCCACTAACACAAGTACCAGATTTTCTGCCTGCTGAAACTATCTGGTACCAACAACTTACGCTGGCTTTGGTTTTCACCTACTCCCTTGAAAATTTTAGTTGCTAAGGTGTTTTCCCACCAGAGAAGCTGCGGAGGAATGCTTGTTTTGAAAAAAAATAGAGACATACAGTTGTAAAAGCTTTATTTAGATTCTCTCTCACACCTTCCCAGGAATGACTTCACACAGCCGCCTGAGATCAAATGATCTCCAGCTACCAACTTGGCTCTCACCAACGTCTACCTTAGCAATTCGGTGTATTACACTTTCTATTCAAAAGCAATTTTTTATTGGACCAAGTAGTATATTTTTTTTTGTAGATATACAAACCCAGCATTTTCTGGAGTTGGTAGACTGTGAAAAGCAGCCTTACGTCGATTCCCCGTTTCCAATTTTACATCTGTTATGAGGTAAACAGTATGAAAGGGAACATGCCTGAGGAACGTACCCTACAGTTATAGCTATACATGTGATATGACCATATGCTGTGCACTGCATGATTTAAATCAAAACAATTCAGGTAAATAGACCTAACATGAGAAGCATACGGTATATTGTACTCTTCCTTGAGCATGAAATGCAGTAATAGAGATTAATTTACAAATTCTCCATAGTTCAGTTACCATGCTGTCAAGTCGCTTTTGGAATTGACTAGTGTGAGTTTTGATACATGCGAACCTATGGAATTGATCTAAGTGGAAACTTGCAAGAAATGATAAAACACACTGGCCTTCCTGCTCTGCTTTATGGGGCAAGCACACAAACAGCATGGCTCCACAAGGCTCGACCCGCACATCCCTGCCACTCCAGTCTCAGACCTTTTTGGATTAGAGACTATCAGCTCTGCCAAACTTCACGGCACTCCTGTGACCTTAACTTTCCCTTTTCAATAGTATTTAGAGAAGGATGCCTAAATCCTCATGACTTGTAATCCAAGATGGATTTGGATCCGTCAAGCATTTATGCATGGCCAGCTCTGCTAACTTTCAAAGGGAATGAATAGCAACTGTTTTCAGGTCATTTCCTAAGGAAAACATCAGTTATCTTTGACCAAAAAACAGAAAAAATTTAAAGATATTCCAATTGCTTACAAAACTGGAATCCAATGCAGTGAAATAAGTGAAAGACAAAGCAGATGCGATATGGAACCGGGATATAAAATGCCGCAGTTAGTAACGCGGCAGAGATTCTGGGGTGGGACTGTAAGAAGTTTTCTCCATTCGTCTGCAGCAATTCCCTGCTGTACTACCTGGAAAAAAGCCGGCCTCTGGGGAGAAGCATGGTAAACAAAGTTTGTCAAGACTAATGTTTTTTAACGTGGCTAAGAAACGGTTGGAATAGACAGGTGCTGTCCAGCCTGTCTTTTTTGCCTGTATTATATCCTGAAGCCTTTGGATTTCAATGAACATTAAAGAGTCTCAACTTACAATGGAGCATCTCTGGGCTCCTGAACACTTCTCAAGCGCTGCTGTAATCTCCGTGTTCTTCCGTCCATCCTACCACTTACCAAAGTTACCAAAGCATTTGTCTGGGTAGTACAACTTAAACAAGAAGCTATTTTTACTGCCTGTTTTTTGCCGATATACTCTCTAGTGGTACAGTGGAACAATGTTCTTGTCCTGCATGTGTGAGTGATGTTTGTAGTGCAGAATCATTTTATGTGTTTCCAGAAGGCATCACACTTATGGTATATTCTCAATAGATTCAGAAAAATTATTCTGTGTTCAATAAGTTTTGCAAAGCTATTTTGCGTTAGAGAAAGATAATTTGTTCTTAAAAATAATACAGACAAATATGGTTCAGGATAACATAATTTGTCTTATTGTCTACACCGTTTGTCAAAACCCCTTTTGACAACCCCCTTGCCAAAAGGCTTATGTACTCAGAACATTTCAGATATCCCTATGTCCAGTTTCATTGGTACTAATATTAACACACAAATTCATACATACCTTGTCCGCATACATCCTCTTAGCTTCTTGTAATTCAGAACGCAGCTGAGAAACTGTAGATTCCAGGTGACTCACTCGAGGTGCATGCCCTGAATTTTGGTTTCTTGTTTGTTCTCTAAGAAAAGTTCTAGGCGGAGAAATTAGAAACTGTAGGAACCACGAAAGTGTGAAACATCTGTGGTCGTGAAACATCTGGGCTTGCTTCCACTGCAATCAGTATGGCCACTCAAACTCACTGCTTCGAAGTATGATTATCATTCACAGCGGGACCACATGAAAATTGCACCTTCTTTTGTGTCAGATTACCTCTTACATAACATTAGATAAATCGAAATCTTAATTCTTTTTATTCCTGACGAGAACTCATTTATTTTCAAGCAAGTTCTAAGAAAGTTAAGTCTGTTTTCAAATGCACCCCAAATATTCTACAAGCAGAACCGAGAAGCATTTTGCAATCAGCTATTCAGTCTCAACTCTGCAAGTCAAATGTTGATGCATATTGACATTTAAACCTCATCTTTGTTGATGCATATTGACATTTAAACCTCATCTTAACATTTGCAACACCGCATGGCACATCCTCATTACCCATATATTGAGCATCGATTTCTGAGTCATCAAGTGGCCGCTGAGAATTAGTGTCTTTTTATTCTCACATAGTTGTTACCAAAGTCAACAGCACCAACATAGCTATTTACCCCAAGTGAAAATTACCCTTACTTTAAAATTACCATTCATTACTATTTGTTAATGTATGCAAGCCACCCAACTATTTACCCATTCTTGTTTGTGATTCAACCAATAATGTCGCTGGAAATGAATTTTGTATCCGAATCCACAGAACATTTAGAAGGCAATGGTCGCGGTGCAACGCAGCCACCTAAAACTGCTCTCAGCCACAGCTCTTGGCTTACGTACTCTTCCATCCCTTAACTCAAGCCACATACTCTACGAAACTGCTCACAACTCGGGTAACAGAGAGGCCTCATTCCAAAAGCTGGTGGCAAGAAGAGAGCTGACATCTCAAGCCAGTTTAAGCTTCCACTGACTTCGCTGGCCTTACTCTTATCCTGAGCCACAACAGTCTGACAACAGAACTGGCCCGAGTCTCCCAGTTTTCAGAGTGTGCCTAATGCATGGCTATTTTGCCTCTACTCTAGATAACACCGTTTTATGGCTTTTTGGTTTTTCCCTTTTTTAATTCCTTCAATAATTTATGAAAGGACTGCTTAGCTCTTTAGACAAAGACACTAAGAAACCAAACGTGTAGGGCAGAGTATATACTAGCAGCATAGGCTTTCTCTATAATTAAGGTTACTCTTAACATTTTCTATACTATAACCAAAAAATATACTGAATGATCTCCACCTGGCTTTGGATGCTATTTGCGTTGCTGTGTGCGCTGTTAGCTTTATCAGTTGGTGCTGCCACCTCCTGTTCATGCTCACTTACTAGCTACTCAATCCTGTTTTGAAAAGAAAATACTGGTTATAATTTTAGTCTTGGCAAATAGTAACTTCTCCACTGAATAGAGAATGGTATTTTTCAGTAGTGATTTTGATGTTCTATTGTGAATGAAATATTATGTATCGAGTTAATGACCGTTTTATTGTGAACAGGTTACTGTATAATTCAGGGGGATAGCTGGGGAAATCGGAACTTGAACAAGGAAGGACAAAGCTGTTAATGAGTTCAGTAAGGAAAAGTTGACGTAACCACCAAAGCGATTAACTTCAATCTTGTCTTCTAACGGTGGAACCAGTATCCCAACAAATTCTACATGCCCGCGTAAGCAACCAATTACACTTACAAAGGTGAGGTGTACAGATTCTTCCAAAACAGTATTTTTTGAGGCAGCGAATAAAACATAAAATTGTCAGCATGTAAGGAAAGAGCAGCAGAAAGTCTAGAGCAAATTGACATCTTCAATGGAACCATTATTAAGTCCTCAGAAACATCGCTTGCTGCGCCCCAGCCACTCCCCCTCCAACATCATCATCAGAAAAGAATTATTTGTGGAACGTGAAAAAAATGTCTATTTATGTTTTATGAATAAATAAATGGAGAATAGGTACCTATTTTGATGTTGCTGAAGCAGTAGCTGGTTTTGGGTCTGTGAATCTTTTTTCAACGACTCAAGTTCTTCTTCCACCTATTGTAAACAGATGACAGTGCTAATCCCTAAAGAAAAGATGGTCTAAACAGTAGTTTTCAAAGTGTCATTCCCTTCCTTACGCTTCCACCTTGAACTGTCAAAATGTGTACAATACAGGCTAAATCCCAGCAATAAACCCAATCTCAATTTGGGGACAAAGTAAAAGGCTGGCATACCAGCAACTGCCATCTTAACTGCAAAGTAGCATTTGTGGCTCTTTACGCCATAACCATTTCCTTAGGCCAGTTCAGATGGGAGCTCACAGAGTTTTCAAAAATATCTTCTAAAAAACACAACACGAGTGCGTTGGAAAGTAAAGTAGCATTTTCTTCACATACCAAGACAACCTTTTCTTTGAGGTATGACACCTCTGAGTCTAAATCTCGCAGGACGTCAGCAAATGCTGTGGTCAGGTTCTGGATATGTAGGCTAGTAATGTTCTCATGCTCACAGAGTTTCTTGCCTGCGCTGTCTTCGTACTCCATTAGGATGTCACGCAGCTCCAGAAGTACTTCCTCGTGGCTGTGTACCATCTTTTTCAGATGCTCAGTTTGGCTGTCAGCCTCCCTCAGCATCTCCTCCTGCAGCTGGTTGGCAGCTTCCAGCTCCTGAATCGTATTTTTTAGCTGTATTTTCACATTTTCTTGGCTCTGGGATTCCTTTTGCCTGAATCGGGAAACCAAAGAAATAATTTGAAAAACAGGATTCGCAACATGGATTTTTATCCTGACCAATACGTCTAACACTTATGTTGATTAACTGCTGTTTTTTACAACTATGTAATAAGCCAATTTCTAAACCAAGTCCCATAGCCTCATTGTTTTCATTCCTGAGGGCAAGCTTCTCGCGAGATCTGGTGTGCCTCTCAAACGCCATATATACGTTCTCCATAATACATCTCTTTTGGCCTTCATACCTGGTATCCTGAAGCGCATCTCTTTCCAATTGCACTTCCATCAGTTTGGTCTGCAAATCAGCAATGATCACTCTTAAATTGATTTCCTGTTGTTCATGTAGCTCAGTGGTCTAAAGGATAAAAAAAAACCAACCAAACAAACCATCAAGCTAAACCAACCAGAACACTGAATACAGAAACCCGCCCCTCCCAAAAATAAGGCTGAGAGCAGCATGGGTAGGTGAATTAAGAGGTTATTTTTGGTTTTTTTTTATAAAATATTTCTTAGTTAACCAGATAGTCACACTGTGCTGTGGTAGACTGATTATGCATGGAACACCGTTACAGGGATCGTGCCAACAATGTTATTACCCATTGCCTATTTCTGTCTGTCAAATGACATGTGGGAATCATGACAGCCAAGTACAATTTACAGCAGCCAAGAGGCTGCTCAAAATAGCGCTGGTGAAACTGTCCAAAGACTCAGCAATGCCAAAAAGAACAAAAGCTCATCTAGACTTACGAATCTGCCCCAAATTTGCAACTCACTTCATTCAGCTTCTTCTGCACATCGCTACGTTTCTGCGAGTATTCTTCCAGAACGTTTTCCACGTGTTCTTTGCCAGCACCACTCATGTCTTTTTTCTCAGAATCAGTACGTATTTCATATTTGGAACAGTAGACGCTACGGGGTGAACTGCTACCACTACGAGAAGAGGCTGAGTTTTCCATCACTGTGCTGAGAATGGAAGGAGTTAAAACATTCTGGTTGCCGAGAAATGAGCTGGCAGCACCTGAAAGGCAGAGAAGTTTAAGCGTTGAAACAAGAGTCCTTACATGAGAATAAAAAGTCATCTGTACAAACCGGGCATTAGTGCCTGTCAGGTCCTATCTATCAATAGTCAAACCTAGGAATCATCTTTTTTAAGAACAACAAACCAAACCAATTCTAGGGGGTTGTACAATGGGTGGGGAACATCACACTGTTCAGAGGAGAACACTTCCAAACTGCTTTGCCTTGACCTTGGGCTCTGTGTCAGCAAGAGCTGTTCAAGATGCAGGGCCCAAAAAGCATTCAACTCCAAACATGAACTTATGAGCACCCTTCTAAATCACACAACAGCCTGCCATGTTTGTAGTGATTTACTCCCAAATCTTGTTCTGAAATCCATTTAATACTTGTCCACACTACGCGTATTGCCACCTGGTAAAGACTCCTCATGACTCAGAGAACGTATCATTGATTTCACTGGGAATTTGGTAGCTTCTTTGTGGAGTTTCAGAGCCGCTTTTGTTTGTCTTTCCAGTGCCTCCCTGTAGAATAGCACACAGAAACATTTGCTGAAAAGGCAGGCCTGAACACAGAAGAGTATCCAACTGCACTGTGTCACAAACGCAACTTGAAATGAATAACTGAAAAGAGAAGTTAAACCAAAGAATATATTTGTCATGCTATTGCATTTTCCCAGTGCGGACTTATATTTGGCAACACAGTGCCACATCTTCAACTGCTGCACCTCCACTGTAGTAAACTGAACTATCGTGTTTTGCCACTAGCAGGAATAATGTATAGAAGTCCAAACAAGTGAAATAACACTTCATCAAACAAACAGAACGAAATCGGTTTATTTTCTGAAAAGGGATTTTATTCCACGTTTTTTCTCCTAGCTGGCAAATAAAAAGCTACCTTACTGACACAAAACTGTAACTGTCTAGTCAATCAAACCCACAGAAATCTGTCAAATACTTAATTTCAAGGCATAATAAGAAACACCTCAGAAAACCTGTAGACTCGGAGAAGCGTTTGGTTATATACAAAACCCCAAGCACAGAAGAAAGGCAGCCTGTGCCGATTCATACCATCTTATTTTATTGGAATTGATCAGGCAACAGATCATTTGCTACATTCCTGGGGAGGAGGGAACGTGCGTGTACAAAGAAAATAGATAAGGGGCAAAAAAAACAAAACCAAAATGAATCTTTCTGACCAAAAGAGAAGACATCCAGGCTAAGTGAGAGTAATAGGCAACTTTGGGCAGTTCATCTATAAGCTGTAAATACAAGAAAACCAAGAAGCAACATGAAGAATAAATAGTTAAGGGACAAAGACGAATCTGAAATTATGGCAAAATATTTTAAGTGGCAAGCCTACAGGTGAGAGAGGAATATGAGACCAGCAAGGCAGCAACTCCCTGTCATGTAGCGTCAGTACTGTTGTGCGTGCATGGCAGGACTGCGACATTCACAAATGACCCAACTGCAACATGCACAACTGATTTCTGTCCACGCAGCACTTATTTTTTTTTCCCCGCCCACAACGCAACAAGTCCCTGTGGTCTGCGCGCTGCACTTGTTATGCCGCCTCTCTGCACTGGTATTAACGCATCCTGATAAACCTGGATTTTCATTCTGTAACTGAAAAAAAAAGATTAGAGGACGCAGATGCAAACAGAGCTGCAGAGCATGGGGAAAAGCACCCTGAGGAGTTTGCTACCCTGAAAGCAGGAAGAAGAGGCATCAGCTACAGGCAAGGGTGGAGGTTCCATCAACACTGCCCTGTTATTGTGGAGTATAACCTAAATGCATAAACAGGTTAAAAGAATGACTAGACAAATCCCCAGGACTAGTAAATTTGACACCTGGGACAGACATTCATACTCAGTAAGTCTTTACATTCTGCTTCCCTGAACACTGAGATACTAAGCAAAAATACCACTTTTCCCTGACCATTTTTCTATACATCTGCCACTACACACTGTTGCAGTAAGCACAGTGGTGACATGACACTTCGATTTGATCCATCTGAGTCTGACTGAATAAGTAAATCAAAGTTTTAGAAAGAAAAATACCATTTCCTTTCTTCTCCACTGGCCATTAACTTTCAAACTCATTAATGAACCTTCTTGGGGAGAAACTTTCAAGTATTAGATATACAACTGTATATAAAAATCACTAAATCCAAGCACCACCTCCTGGAGAAAAAAAAAAAAAGACCTAAAACAATAAAACCACTTAAATTCACAAGCATCACTTTTCCAATGTTGAATGATTCTGAATCTAATAGTAGGCAGAATCCTGGACCCCTGCAAATCCAGTATCAAAGGGCAGTACTATAACCTGCTATTTGCGCAGAAATCCCATTGGCAGCAGGAAGAACTCGTTCCACTGTGGATAGAAATTAAGCTATTATCCTGGCACACAAATTACAATGATCGCTGTAATTCATCCTTCACTGTTGAGTGCCTTGGGCACCCATATCCTTAAATTTTGTGTTCACAACTTCCTTGTCACAGTAGTATTACAGACTAGACCTTAGAAATCTGTTGGCTTCCATTTTCGGTGAGCCTGCTGTTTACTGTAATGACAGATAGCAGGTACAGGAATTTTTCTAATTACAACCAAAACCTCTGTACTACCATAATTCCTGGGTATTCTTGCTCATTGTAACAGCACCTATGAAGAAAAAGACCCGTCTTTGGTTTCTAATATATTAAGAATCGACTTCAAGCACTAAAAAATGAATTTTGCCCACCTTCCAGAGGAATTAAAGGACATGGAGGGAGATAGTTTCTCCTTTAAAGTCTTATGCTTTGTTTTGTCAGGATGAACACAGATTCAGGCTTTTGTAAGTACTTGTTAGCATCCGCTGTTAAGTTTTGCAACAACAATTAAGCGGCAAATCATATACGCTTCCACTTTCCCATGATGTTTCCAGATACAGAATTTTTCTACAAGAAACACTGAAGACAAGGTTTCTATAAATGTCTGCCTTGATCTGATCAACAAATGTTGTCCACCCCAACCTGCTTGATTAAAGTCACATGGACTCCTTCCTCACAAAAGTGCTTTTGGAGGTATGCCCCCCCCCCCCAAAAAAAAAAAAAAAAAAAAAAAAAAGTTAAAGCTGGGGGGAACCCCAGGGGGGCA